>OX465033.1:2897510-2905010 GCA_949841015.1 Aplysina aerophoba
GGAACCAGCAATCTGGAGCTCAAGGATGCCAATAGGGCCCACTCTCGCTCAACGAGAGCCACAGTGATAATCCCTCATTACATTGTGAACTGGCGGACAAAATTATCCACCATGATTCAGGGTAACCATGGGCAGGCCGTGGACGGAATGACAATGTATCTGCATGGACAGCGAGTAACTAAGAGAGGTAAGGAGTGCACACACACACAGACACGCATTCACATTAGTCTCGTGTAGCCAGCCTGTTTCAGCAGTTTCCATTCCTGTTTCATGCCCGTGAATATGAAACGTGAACGAAAACAGTGGAAAGCAGGCCAGCTCTGCACGACTACACACACAAGTGCAAGGTTCAATCTGTGTTTTTGCAATTTCTGATTCATTGTTTGTAGTTTTAACTCTCATGCTATGCTAATTTGCCGATGTACGTACATACGTACATATATACACATATATATAATTATATATAATTATATATACACATATACATATTACACATATATACACATATACACATTTGCCGATCAATGTACATATAATGATTTACATTTCTCCTTCTGTATCTCATTCCTCCGCAGAAGTGCTTTCATCTGGTGCCATTCGATTCCACTTTGACCTTGCCTCAATTTGGGAGATAAAGGATAATGTCACAAAAATTGAATTGAATTTCATGATTCACCACAGTGGTGAGGATAGCCTCAAGGTGGCAGTCAAGTTCTGCAAGATCACACAGTATATCTGTGATCCTGTAGCTACTGTTGTCACTCCCTCAACTGTTGACGGGTACAGCGTTGTTACTGTGTTAGTGACGTCACTCGCACTGTCACCCCCTGACAATAGCATACTGACATTCACAGTGAAGACCAACGGCAATGTTATCGAGTCAACTGTAAGTGAGTTCATCTGTGAACCATTGCTGCTCGTCTGCAGTACCAGCATCCCATCTGCAGCTCCTTCATTCCGCACCCGTAAGCAAAAGAGAAGCGTTGCATCTACTCTCCAAGGAGGTAATGATAGCTACGATCATGTGCTGACAGAAGGGGAGGAACATCATGCCATCAAGCGTCTCACTACGACCTGTCTCCTCAGTAGCCATGTCGTCAAGTTTGCAGAGCTTGGCATTTCAAATGTAGCAAGTCCCACATCATTGGACATCCAGAAGTGCAGTGGAGGCTGTGCGGTCGAGAATACCTACAGCAACAACGGAGTGAAGCACACGGAGTTGATGGCCCTGGATGGTGGTACCTACGTCTCCTGCAGTCCTCTGACCTACGGCGCAGACGTAGTAATATACAGTAACCCAGATGGATCCTTCAGCATTGTGGTGGAAGAGAATATCAAAGCGTTGTCATGTGGTTGTCGCTGAAGGGAGACCAGAAGACCACTAGCTTTTCACTGACTGAACTGAGTATAAGCATAACCTTGTATATATATATAATATATAATTGCTGGCTGCTATCATTTGTACCTGTTGTATTCTTGATTGTATGTCACAGGTTCAGAATACAGTAACAGCATGGTCAGCCTATTACAGTACGTATGTAGGAGCAACTAATTCGCCTCATTCCTGTACATCACATATATACATATATTATCACTGTACAACATACATGCCGGGATATACGGACTTAGAATAGATGGATACTATAATTATGATATCGCGGTTCCGTATACTTTCTCTGTATAACCAATGGTGGCTATGGACTGCCATTTTTACAGAATTTTCGCCGCGCGCTCCTCTACTGTAGCTTATTTGCGCACATCGATTCTCCTAGGACACTCTACGGTCGACCTGGGAAGTTTGGCGGCGATTCAGCAACGGGAGCGTGAGGAGATCGGGAGCAACACAACTTCTTTCACAACTTCTCTTTATTTGAATAGGTGCATGGCTGTAAAATTGCATGATCCCACAAAGTAATATATATATAAGTTGTGAGTTTATTGAGCATGGCAATGCGCCAGCCTGTATCCTATACTGTTCATTCTCACTTGAACCCTCTTCAGATTCTTTCTTCTATCCTATTCATCTCCTTCTTTTACAGTGTCCCCTTTTCCTCAGCAGTGTAGCTACGGACGTAGACTCGTCTAAGATACTATACATAATCATAGAGTACATGAATGTATCATGTATGCATGATAAATGTACATGTGTATGCATATATATGCCATCTGCACATGTTTTGCTTGTCTGCACCCAGCCCACTGTCTAGATCTCCTACTATAACTGCATTAGCGGCAGCCACTCCAGTGCATGTAATGGGCAGGATTCAATTATCACTGATGTCAGGCATGACCTGTATCCATGGCAACTAGCTATCTTTTCCTATATAAGCAAGGCAGCAGTCTGCTAGCTAGGTAGCTTGCTGCAGGACCCTGTGTGACCAATTCTCTCTGGGTGCCCTACTCTGTACTCTGTCTTCAGGGGTGTCTAGCGTCGCCACGTGAAGTCGAGACAAGGTATATACGCGTGCATAGGAGAGAGTGCAACGCTCTCAAGGTGGTAGCAGTGTGTTGGACAGGCATCTGTGTGGGTAGTAGCTAGCTGTACCAGCAGAAGTCCATACCTGTATCAGTAAATGAAGTGTACTTACAGTGTAATTGTACTGTAAGATGAAGCAACTTGTATGAAGAGTCTATATGGTATTTGGAGGAAAACAGTGATCTGTAACTAAATGTGTACATCCAACAGATTGGTGGGTAGTTGCTCTTAATGCTGCTCCAATTAACGTTTACTAGAGGCTTGATTCAGATCTCAATGCCTCTGTGGTAAGTCAACCCCTTAGTGGTCCTAATCTTCTTAATAGGGTCAGGGTGCCCAGTGTAGTAGCCATTGGCTAAAGGCCTCCCCTGATTAAATAAGCTGTCCAATCCGATCCAATAGGTATTTGCTCAGATTCGCTTCCTCAGCAGGCCTGAACTTCCTCCTCCCACAGTAGATAGTACTACCATAAGACTTCATTTGATTAGTGAAAGTTGTAGTCTTCACTAACAGGTTACTGGTGAGTAAATTGTCTCCTTTCTTCCTGCAGTGAAAATGAAGCCTCACTGGGGACTGGCTTTGCTGGTCATAATTTGGACATCAGCAGATGGTGTGTGTGTGTGTGTGTGTGTGTGTGTGTGTGTGTGTGTGTGTGTGTGTGTGTGTGTGTGTGTGTGTGTGTGTGTGTGTGTGCATACTGTAACTAGGTATGTTACCTAGCTGTTACCTGTTACCTATGTACGTAGTGTCAGACCATTTTTGCTTTGAATCACACTTCTACCACTCACCTCTATCCACCACTGTCATGCACGGCTCATCTTCAGCAAGTGTTTGAGTTTGACTTTCTTTCCTCTCATGTATATGCCCGTATGTTGTGACCGCCTTAAGCAGTGAGAAGCCAGAGCGGATTTGACGGTGAGCTATTTTCTGTGCTACGTGCCGATGTGTATGTGTACTTGCAATGTCTAAGTGATCACTTAGTAGGCTATGTCTGTAGTTTAGGCAGCATCCTTTTTTTACAATGGACCTCTTCACGTGTCTAATTCTGGAATAATTGATGTGGTATGGAAGACTCGTGTCAATTGTGGCACTGTGACATAATGCAGTCTACCAGATGTGACTCTGGTTGCCTAGCAGTGTGTGTACTCAGAAGAGTGTGCATGCGTGTGTCTTGTCAATGTAAGTATGTATGTATGTATAGGATGGGTGTACACAAAATGTGTACATAATTATAAGATTATAGGTGTATGTAGCTGTATAGAAGAATACAATATAAGAGGAGTGTATACTTGTATCATGTTAGTGAGACTATTGATTGAATGATTACCATTGTGTGTGTTGCATGATAACTTAAGTAGTTTGCACTATTGTTATTAATAGTATTACTATTATTATTATACTAGAGTATTTGTATTTGTGCAATTTCAATGTATTGACTTTAATTTTGTATTTTTAACTAACGGAAGTTTTTCTGTTTGCATTTGTTTTGGTTGCTGCATTACCTGTCTGTTCTGATAATCATTATTGACCTAATTGAATCTGCATCATTGTCAGACTATGTAGCAGTTGATGCATGACTGTGTGTATGTCTACCATTGTGTTATATGGTTACCATGGTTACGTGCAAATTATATTATCCACTGATGTGTATCAGTAGACCTGTTATGAAGCCAGTACTGTCCTGTTGAGTGAACTGGCTTCCACTGGATAAACTGGTTTGTACCCATCCTCAGCAATTTGCATCCTTAGTAGGAAGGGTATGGGTCACCTGCTGTCAGGCTGCAGGAGAATGTTATGTTGTAGGGGTTTACTGCTGAGCTGGTCTGTTGATGTCTGCAGATGAGCACTCTGTCACACCTGGGGGGCTATTCCTCAAATTGTATTGTGCTAGTTACCTCACTCTTTTAACCCACACAAATGCACTGCTGTGTTTGAACTGCCAGGAACTTAACTTTGAACTCTGAACTGCATGTGGTGTGGGTTTGGTATATTCCTGTGAATTGATTGGTACCTGCATTGTACCTACTGTATATGGCATACAGAATTATCTCCTCATAGTGATGCTGTTCTACCATAGATTGTCAAAGTCAGTAGATTATAATTACAGTTTAACTTTTTAGCTGGTGAAATTACAGGTGGTACAGTACTGTATATGGTCTGGCTTCTCATAGGTCAAGTTTAGTCATCCATGAAGGTGTTGCATTCTGTTGTAGCACTTCTAACAAGCTGTTTGTGGTTAGAAGCACAAACACCACCCCCCCATATGCATGCATCCACAGACACATGCATATGTACCCTAGTACGTACCTAGTTTAATGCATCACCAATTGTGTACCTGCTGTAACACACACACACACACACACACACACACACACACACACACACACACACACACACACACACACACACACACACACACACACACACACATACACACACACACACACACACACACACACACACACACACACACACACACACACACACACACACACACACACACACACACACACACACACACACACACAGCTGCATAGCCACATCCTAATACACATACTCTCAACCTGTTCTAGCATGGTCACCAACATCTATATGTCACATTAGGTGTATTCGCTAATACTGTACATGGAGGTGTGGTACAGGGCACTGTGTATATCCCATAATGTGTTGTGCATCGCTACAGGTACCTAATTCAATTAGTGGTGGGTGCATCTGCACCTGTACAAACGTGTAGTAGACCTGTAGTGAGGAAGTACTAATCTCATACTAGTTATGTAACATTACAACCACAGTTGTTGTTGGTCAGGCTGTGTACTCACTGCAGGCAGTTGGCTAGCAGGTCTTGTGAATATGCACTAGATTAAGTTTTATATAGGGGGAAATTTAAGCAAGTTGATTATTGTGGAGTGTTACATTGGAGCATTACAACAACTATTGTATAACATTGTAGTATAGTAAGTATATGATATACTACAATATAATGCGATACAGCTAGGTAGTCTCGTCCCCAGTCCACTTCCGGCCGCCATTTTTAATGGGGCTCAAAAGGTGGTCTGGCACATTTAGTCGAAAAGCTTGGCACTGCAGAACGATATCGTTCTGCCCAATCAGATTGCCAGAAAATGTCGCGTCACTACGCGTAATAACGAGCGGCGTTCTACGAGCATCAATCCTGGATATACCGAGGCTTGACGTTAAGGGAGTCCCAGTAGAGCTTGTGAACGATGCCATCAAGCATGCTTTCCTTACTCTTGGATACGCTGCAGCTACGAGCGACCAAGATAAGGCGGTTCGGGAGTTCCTAGAGTGCAAGGAT
The DNA here is from genome assembly GCA_949841015.1 of Aplysina aerophoba. Classification (NCBI taxonomy): domain Eukaryota; kingdom Metazoa; phylum Porifera; class Demospongiae; order Verongiida; family Aplysinidae; genus Aplysina; species Aplysina aerophoba. Next base: position 2,903,303 of record OX465033.1, read on the forward strand.
GTTTTCGTTTCCTTACCAACAGGCGAAGGCAAATCCCTGTGCTTCGCCACACTAGCTGTGTTTGACTTCCTTAAACACCATCTCACAGTCTGTACTGGCAGCCGGACGGGACGGTACTGGGTTCGAAGCCGCACGTCACTAGTCGTCTAGTCACGTGATGTCTCTGACGTACCTTACGAATGCCAAGCTTTTCGACTAAATGTGCCAGACCACCTTTCGAGCCCCATTAAAAATGGCGGCCGGAAGTGGACTGGGGACGAGACTAACAGCTAGGACAGTATGGAACAGTAGAGTCAATATTGTGAATGCAGCCCGTATGATGTAATACATGTCTTTTATGGTAGTTTACTAAAGTGCCTGTGCTCATGACTGGCTATAATAATATTATACTTGAGTGTTGTAGGGCCTGCTTGGTCATCCGGTATAGTAAGCACCCGTATAACCCACTGGCTGGCCAGGAGGACAAATGAGCAGGCTACAGGGATGGTCTAGCAAGCCAGGCTAATTTGCGTGGCACTGAGGAGCTCACTTCTGTGACTTCCCAGTTTGCTGCACTGTTAAAAGTGTAGTTAGGTCATTTTGCATGAAAGATAGACTGCCGCCACTGAATCCTGTCAAATGGGCTAGATGTTGCACTTAGCAATACATTTTAATAGCTGCAGTTACCTAATTCCACTAGGCTGCCACCAACATTTCAGCTGGTATAGATATATACATACATATACATAGCATCTGTGAGGTTCAGGGTCTGATACAGAGTTACGTGCATGCATGCATTAGGCTGTAGTGTTAGATATGGCATGTGTGTGAGAGAGGCCAGATTTGTATTGTACTAACAACTGAAGAAGCAGAGAACTTTGTTCCGCTGGATTGTGCCTAAAATACCTCACCTTGTCCATTTTAGATGTGATAATGAAGGAATGTCTATTCTACCAGCTCCATGCCAACTTGTAACAACTCTGTGCAAATCTAGTGTGCTAACAGCTGTGGCTGTATACACCCATTAAACTATGACTTTTTACTGTTGCATCGGTAATGACCCAATCAAAATGCACTGATGAACTGACAGAGATCTTAACCAGTGCTGGCCTCAAGCAAGAAGGGTGTGATATACATAATGTAGTTTTCTTCTGGAGGTTAATTTGCTAGGATATTCAAGCTGTTGCGTGCTGATGATGTAGCCAGACAGCATGTGAGAGGTGTTTGGATTCAGCAGGAGTTCCTGCTCACGTCTGAAGGTGGTGTGGTGTGCATGATGAAGTCTGCACCTGTGGTCAGGTGCAGTGTCACTCAGGTTTCAGTGGCACTCCCAAGGCCATACATTGGAGGTGTGGGCGGCCCTTGTTGGATTTCTTTGTATTCTGTATGAACTCCTCCTAGTGGTCCCTGCTGATTTTGTGAGACTTCTCAGTGGGTGCCAGTGGTCTTGTTGATCTTATGAGATTTCTCAGTGGGAGCCAACATGCTTGTGTACCTACACCTGTGGTGATACCTTAGACTATTGCTCCATTTCATTCCTGTCTTCCTTGTAAGTAGTTACTGCAGTGTTACACAAGTGTATATTGGTGTCGTGGTCGAAGCCTTCAGAAGCAAACAGGCATGAGTCTGGGGTGCATGTGTGGGAGTGTTTGTGAGCATGTGTGTTAGTAGGAAGTACTGGTGTGTGTGGTCTTTGTGTACATGCGCAAACACATTCATGTACACTACA
>OX465033.1:2910010-2917510 GCA_949841015.1 Aplysina aerophoba
GTATGTCTGGTTGGCCAAAGGGGTATCATCATGTTTAGGTAAGGCCAGGATGGGTTGGCCTAAGGAGTCATGCTTCTGTCTGCCCAAGTTAATTTCATTGTGTTATAGTGTGAGGCACTTACCACAACTTTCCTCCAATGAGTAAGTTCCCCCAGATTGATGAAATCATAGAGGCTCATTGCTACAAATATATATACACTGTTGATAGTAGCGAATTGATCTTGGTGCTTGAACGTGCATGGCTGTCATCAGTAGCATTGTGCCAATTTAGCCTACTAAATGATTCTTATAAATGCATACAGATTTTCTCTTGCCTACTGTCAATGCTACCAAAGTTGTGTATAAGGTTTGTAACATTTGATTGGTGATTACTCGTAAATCTATAATTATAGCAAGTCACCCCCCTTGCTCTCACATCCACAGGTGGAAAGCCTCTTCTATTCCCAGGCAAGCTCTGTTACAGAGTTCTCTGCTTACCGCTCATACAAGTACTATGGGTTCACCATGGCCTTTTTGGTGAAACTCAAACAAGGCACAAATGATAGTATTATCGCAGAAGCTTATCAGTCATTGGTCAGTGCACGACGCCTTGGATATCAGTACCTGCGATACAACCGAGAGTCAAGAGTGGTCAGGGCCTTCCTTCCATCTCGTGAGTCTACATTGTACGAACTTGCACACCGGATCTGCGTATGCATACGCATAAGCGTGCTACAGTATAAACAACAGAGCTATGACTGCCTGTTTTTCATACACACGTCACTTGGTATATATTCATTGTTTTGTCTACTGTCATTTCTGTATATTTCTCTCTCCTACTCTATCCACACCCTGTCCTCCCCTCCAACACGACCACATCAGCGGGGTGTAAAGCCTTTTCTGAAATGCCTGACAATTTTACACAATTTGTTCAAATTTGCCAGCAGACTCCCAGCAGCAATTGCATCTGTGCTAACATCAATCCCGTGAGTCACATCGGCACTATGTCCCCGTCAAATGCAGTATAATTTAATCCGTGGGTGCTTACAATAGTAGCCCGCCGGGTTACAGGACTCCCTTAAAATGGGTGAAGTATTATTCCATGATATTGCTATTATACATGACCACTGTCTCTCTCTTTTTGTCTCTCAGACACCTACCATGGGATGTGAAAATGAAACCTTTGTTGACGTTGCACCATGTGCGTACATAGATTACAACCCTGCCATCCATATAATGTTGCCTATACCCTAAAAGTATATATTGTTATAATATTTAATGGTATGGTATTGGTATTAATGACAGTAACAACTATATGAAACTCACAGTATTTGTCTCTCCTTTGCTTCCCCTTTTACCCCCACTTTCTCTCCCTCTCCTTATTTCTCCTTCAAAATTTTTCTCATGTCTCCTCCACCTTACTTCCCTTCAATGGACTGGACTCACTTCTTATCTCATTCTTTACAGCCCCCTCAGTGTCTCCCTCACCAACACCAGAACCTGCAATTCATTTTACTCAGGAAGACTATGAGGTGAAATATTTTGCTGATCCGAGCAACCGCGATAAACCAGTGCTCACTATTAAACTTGCAGTGAGCCAACCTCAGATGATCGAGTCTTATACCTACAACTTTGGACTCCACGGCTACTACTCTGACTACTTCACGATTGGCCATCAATCTGGTATCATTACTCCTGCATCTGCCTTGACTTCCCGAGTCTACGGCTTTGACGTCACTGTCTTCATTATTGGAGCCTTTACAAATGGGACAACATTTAATAACTACACTCAAGCGGACATTACCGTCTTTGTACATGGTTAGTGTTAATTCCTCCATCAAGAAGTCTCTCCACTCCTTCCCCCACCTCATCTCTCTTGTCTGCTCCCCCACTTTTCTCCATGTTATCCTTGCCACTCCCATCTTTGTCCTACACAAATCACCTTACTGTGGTGTTTTGTATGCAGTTGACAAAGGGCTACATGGTCAAAATAGTCTGCATTCAATTGCTATTGATTGATTTCATACATGCATGCTTATATGATTTGTGATAAGTTCCTTTCTCCAATACAGAGGGTGCTCATTTCAGGAATGGGACCTACAGGATTGCAATAGCCGCTGACACATCCATAGGAACACACATTTTCAACCTTAAGGATGAGATTGTTTATGACCCAACTGCTTTAATGAACATCACAAGTTTCCAATTCATAGGTATAGACGTAAAGTGTTCATGTATCTAGGCATGATTCTAAGTTCAACAGATGCAGAACTGACTAGTTACCTATGTATGTACTTATATATAAGGCATGGCTTTTAACAATCAAATAGTGATAAAACAGTGTATAGTTTTCACTACAATGCCAGAGCCCACCTATGGTATCAACCATTGCTGCCTTTTCCATTTGTTTCACCTGCAGGTGTTTCATCTTCATACTTCCGAATTACCCCAGAAGGCACTGTTACCACTGCTATTGTCCTCAATCCAAAGTTCACCTATTCTTTCACTGCCTCCCTCAGCTTTCAAGGCATTGCAGTGAATAATGGTCTGATTAATGGACGAATTACAACGCGTTTCTATGTCAGTGTTGAAGGTTAGTACAACTCATGGTGGGGTTGATGGATCAGTAGTGACAAGTGCATCTTTAATTCCTCACTTTTCTCTTTTAATTTCCTCTTCTGTCCACTTGATTGCTTCTTCCCATCCCCCTCCCTCCCTTCCTCCCTCCCTCCTGCCCCCTTCCTCCCTCCCTCCTGCCCCCTTCCTCCCTCCCTCCTGCCCCCTACCTCCCTCCTTCCTCCCTCCCCCCTCAGGTTGTAGACAGGAAGAAGGAGGAGGACATGTGTGGCCTGTCATCCATCCTTGTGGCTTTGCCACTGTCAACTGTTCAGAATTTGACAGAGGATTTGATGACTACGGCACCATCACACGACAATGCACTAAAGAAGGTGGGCGTAACTGCAATGTCTTATAATATAATAACACTGAATCTTACATGTATACGTATATATAATATATATATATATTACAATATTGTGGTGTGTGTACGGCCTCTGTGTGTATACTTGCAGCCAGTTTACAGATTCTGTATATAACATGCATACATACCTACGTACTTACGAGATGTGAGTACAGGAGCTATGCTTACAGTTGCAATATATAAAAGCAGTGGGTGCCTCGAACGAGATCTCTTCAATCCATTAGCTACGCATCTATATTTCTTTCTCTCTCTCTCTTTTTTGAGCAAACATGTAACCATAATTAATCCAAGTCAGGAAAAGAAACTACATCTGATGGGGTAATATGGAGTACATGCTTCTTGTGGGTCTCAGCCACTGTCAGAATATTAGAACATAATATTGCACAGTGAGGTCCACGAAAAACAAAACAAAACAAAACAAAAAACAAAAACAAACAAATAGTAGTCATGGGTACACATAGTTCAGGACTGGCTCTCGGTCTCCCTCCAATTTCTTTTACACCAGACACGGTATGATTCTTGGACACAGGTTCAGATGATCTCTCTCTCTCTCTCTCTCCCCCCCTCTCTCTCTCAGGAGAATGGTTAAGCCCAGACTTTTCTCAGTGTCGTTTAAAGTCTGGCACTCCCCCTTTTGTGTTGCTATGGGTTACCTTCCGATCGGCATTCACTAGTCACTGGAGAGAGGAGTACACAGCAAGAGCAGCTAACGACGTATGTTGGGAGGTGGCGGGAGAGTGCTTAATCGTGTACATGCGTGTGTGTCTGTGCATGTGTACGTAAGTCCATGTGTGCATTCATGCACTAGTGGCCCTGTCGTTGTGCCATCTACGTACGCATGTGCAACGTGACACATGTGTAATACAGTAGGGTCTCGCTGCTGTGTGAGGTAAATGGACACCAAGAATAGAGCGTGAAACACAGCAGTCACTTCATTTGATTACAGAACGTTTCAATCTGTAGATCTTCTTGCTAAACAGCTGAAGAAGATCTACAGATCGAAATGTTCTATGACATAATGAACTGACTGTTGCGTTTCAAGATTATTAATCCAGTTGTCCATGTGACTATATACGCGTGTGTTTACACTTGATCGTGGTGTACATGTGCCCACTCTATCAGCATTATGACCGATATGCACACATTGTATTCATGGTATACGTATATACAGTATATATATATAATTATATATATACGTTCAGTACTTTTGGTTGGTGCCCTGTGCAGCTGCGAAGATACATGGGAAGTCTGCCAGTATCGAGCATCACGGCCTTCTACAGCAGAGAATCAAATGTGGTATACGGTCACATGCAAAGCTACAAGATATTTCTGCGCGCTGACGGTCCATTCAACAACACTCACCTTCAGTTACTGTGGGAGAGGATTGGTGATGCTACGTCAATTGACAGGAGGTCCATCAACAGTTATAATTACACCTATGGTGTTCTTGGATTCTTGCCACAAGGTGCGTGTGTGGTAGTGAGGCTGTGTATTAGCACATGTTTGAGTTCACAAGAGTGTGTCCAATTATTGTTTGATTTCTGGGTGCTCAGATGCGTACGTGTGTGTGTGTGTGTGCTTGTGTGTGTGTTTGTGTGTGTGTCTGTGTGCGTGTGCATGCATGTGCATGCATGTGTGTGTGTGCATGTGTGCATGTGCTTGTGTGTGTACATATGTGCGTGTATTAGTGCATTGTAGCACACTAAACCATCATAATGCATTAAGGGCTTTTATATTAGATTCTTTAGTTATCTAGTATTTATTGTACTTGATTGTACTTATATATAATCCAAGCAGTTGTACATAATGAATCATTACACATCAATACTATATATGCATCCAAATGGTGTATATATTATAACGTTGAATGTTACAATTCCACCTCACTCTTACAGCCTTCTGCCCCAATTCTAATCCAACAACTTCTGACCTTAGCTACAAGTCAGTGTGCACCCTCAGCAGTGCAACCCAGTGCAACTGTGCTGTGGAAGACTCATTTGTGCCAACCGAATGCTGCACTGCGGAGGGGAAGTTGGAGAGGAGTGAAAAGTGCAATGGTGAGTACGTACAGCATGGTATAATCAGCCTAGCTGTTTGCTATTGTGTTCAGTGCTGCATTCATTTTGCGCGTAGCTCGAATGGACACTGTCAATATTAATTTTACCTTTGTATCCAGTCCGTATTCCATCCTGACCCTGAACAATAGTTGGAATGGAAATGGGACTGGGTACAAGGCTGTAAGGCATTGTCCCCACTAGTACCTTCTGTTCCCTTCCTCCATTCCACACCTGTTAGTTTTGAGTGTCCCTTAATTTCTGATATACCCATTTCTTCACCGTACTTCTTCCTCCATTACCCCCTCTCCACTAGTACATACATTTATGTGCTACATATGTATATGCGTTCCTGCACACTATACGACTCCCTCTTCTCTCCTCCACCCCTTTCCCTCCACTGCAACCAATCACCTCATCTTCCAGCTACCGAACCACCTACACCGGCGTGTAAGAGCAGTGAGTAACTAGTGCAGATTGATGTTGTACAAGTTATATTTGTGTGTAAGAGCCTCAATTGTTGTCCAATATCTGTCCTTTATAGATGATAGATCACTAAATTGGTACAGTACACACTCTTATACAGGCAATACAGATGAAACACACTTAATCACTATTGTGCTCATTGGTGTACATACATACATATATGACTTGTACGTATGTGCATGTATGCAAGTCGGTAGCTGCATGGTTCAGCAATACTCAGCCATGTACGTATGTTCGTGTATATACTAATAGAGAGCTTTACAAGAGTGTCTAACTGTTGGTGATTGACTGAGATTTTCTTACTTCCGTACCAGCTCGTGCTTCAATGACTGCCAGGTTTCGGGTGACCTCGCGTGAGATTACCACTTCTTGGACTGTTACTACCGGGGATTGGCCAGACATTGTGGTGAGAGCAACTGCACTGTCTGCATGTGTTGAATGAGAGTTGGGGACAATCGAGTTTAAGATGCATTTCATATCTTACGAAGACCCTTCGATGTTTTCTCATAAACTGATGCGTAATTCCTTCTTTCTCATTTGTTCTCTATATGATATCTCATCTTTTCATTTTTAATGTAATATTGTTAGTGGTGTCCTTTATTTATAGTGTTCTTAATATGGAAGTTCCACTGTACGCATCTTGCTCTACCTCTGTCCTGCAGTCTGTCAATGTCTTCTTTAGAGGCTTTGACGAAGAACGGCACTTTGTAACCAGCAGGTCCTCCCTGACAACCTCTTACACTGTGGCCGGCCTCATCCCCTCCACAGTGTACCTAGTCACAGTCACCGGGAGCTACAATGAGTCTACATGTGGAGCAATCTATAGGACCTACGGCATAAAGACTGACGTTGAAAGGGATGCTGGTCCACGTAAGTTGGTGTTGTGTGTACAAGTGTGTCTGCATTATGCAAGAGTGCACACTTGCATGTGTCATGATTGGGTGTACGTATGCATGTGATTGGGTGTATGCATGTGATTGGATGTATGCATGTGATTGGATGTACATATGCATGTGATTGGGTGTATGCATGTGATTGGATGTATGCATGTGATTGGATGTATGCATGTAGTAAGTATGTACAAGTGAGCAAGATGATGTGCTGTTTCCAGTAGATTCAATTGTTATCTACGTATATATATAATTTATACAGATCACATATGCTCTTGATGGTTGGTTACCAATGATAGCAGCTCTATCTATTTTAATTTCCTGCCACACAGTTGGGCCATTTCAACTGCGTCTAAATGGCGTCTCAAATTGTGGAATACTAAAGGTATGAAACCTCTCCTGAAGGTTAAGCAGATTATATTCATCACTCCTTATTGCTATATACGTATGCGTATAATGCACACAAACACACAAACACACACACATACATACATACATGCATACATACATACGTACGTATGCATATAATGCACAATGTAACCAATGTCTTGGTCATGCAGTTTTTGTGTCACTCTGTTCACACTGTATAAGTGCGTATGTATTCAGTTTGAGACTAAGTGCTCTTATACAGCTGGAAGCTATATAATATAATGCTCTTCCTTGACCTTTTGCATTTTATAAGTTTTGTTTACAATCTGAAAGGTTGGCAAAATAAATTTTCATAAAATCATCATTACATAAAGTACGACATTAGCACACTAATGGAGGACAATAATGCAGTATTGGTTGTATGCAGTGTATGTATGTATTGTTAAATGTGTTGCAGGCTAAACTGCAGAGTGACGTACGGCAGTGGTTAGTCTCTGGAATACGTGACTCTGAGCCCTCATTCTCCAACGACCGCATGGGGTGGCTGTTCATGGAGTGTCCATCTGGTATCGCACCTTCTACTGCTGTCATCTCTGGATGGATCTATGGGAGTGAGGGGGACCCGGCCGGCAAGTACATCAAAGTCATGCAGAAGATGGTCGACAGTAAAGCTGCCACTAGAGTTGGCACTCAGCAGGTAGGGATTCTAGAGTTAATGCATGCGATGTGATGATATGTAACT
>OX465033.1:2921165-2961165 GCA_949841015.1 Aplysina aerophoba
CCACTAGCGCAGATAGTCCACTTGCACACATGGTGGTTCACCCTGTGCAACTTGCGCTGGTGGTGCTTTTTCATCCACCCACTGGCGCAAATACTGCACTTGCACTCGGGCAACTTGCACTGTGTGGTGGTGGCATATATATATATATATATATCTATCGTACGTCATCTTAGGCCACGGGGCCAATTTATGCCGGGTGAAAAATGGACAAAATGGCCGCCCTTTGCGTAGCCGTTGCGTGCGACTCAAATAACGAGAAGGAAATCGTCCGAAACGAAGCGTACACTCCAACCGTTCCCCCAGGCAAGGATACAGGCATCGGAAGGAGGAATATCGCCAACTCATCCTCCTCCACGCTCGAGAATTCACAGAACCCTAAGCGAAGTACTCTGCAGATCACTCCAATAATACAATGCCCACAGGCCACTAAGGCCACTAAGAACACTCAGCAACACAACCGCTTCTGAGCCTTCTGAGAATCGTTCTTTAATGCGCTAACGTGCTAAACAGTTGGAGAGACTAGCTGCAGAGCATGCAGATGACAGACAGGCCAGCCTGCAGCGGTTACATACATGTGTGCGCAGCTTGACAAGAATGGCGCTTCCTCAGGCCATAGATATTCTATGCTATCTACAACTAATCTTCCTCCACGTTCGAGAATTTCACAGGAACCCTCAGCGAAGTAGTCAGCAGTGTGACAGCAGATCACTCCTTTATACAATCCCCACAGGAACGCCACTTAGAAGAACACTCAGCAACAGAGCCGCTTCTGAGCGTTCTGAGAATCGTTCCTCATCTGGCTTACGCAACGCAAACATATATACGACAAAATCATGTGCTTGTTAACATTGCTCAAATACAACATCATCCAACTTTCATTGGCATCAGCTATAGCCTCTACATATCATTCATACAAGCAAACAGTCAGTTCGTTTCAGCATCTACAATGTACGCGATGCAGTCCAACGCAAATAGCTGCATGCCATTGGCACCTTTAACTCGCTCAGGCTCGCCCCCACGATGCTGTAAGCATCTGCCTAGTAGTATTATATTGTGAGGTCACTTTCTTAGTTTGAAGCTTAAGCTGTTCGTGAGGGGTAAAGAGTTGTACCGTCCACACTGCATTCGCCTCGTCTGCCTGATAGCTCTCCCCGTCCAGATACTCCACCTGGCCATGTCAGTTGGAGGGACGACGATCTAGAACTTAGCCGTCTTAGCAGCGATTCTGAGGGCTCTGCAGTCGTGGACTTAGCTTTGCCGCAACCGAAGAAGCCAACAATGTGCAAGCTAAAGGCGGCAATTTGCACTTACTCCAAAGAAAATGGCCGCCTGCAACTTCTACACTTACGTCATAAATTTCTAATTTTTCGTCAGCTTCAGGTAGCTGACTGATTTACTTCCAATCTGACGTTACTTTTGAGAATCTTACCCTGACGAAAAATTAGAGGATATACGGTAGTAATGAACAAATGTGCAGATGATGAAAACAGGCTATCCTGCCAACACCAAGCAGGACAATATCGAATTGTGGAGCAGCAGTAATCACCCCAACTTTTGACGTTTCTCATTGAGATCACAATTGATGACGCTGGGGCACAACACAATTTGAAACGAAGGAGCAGAGCCCATACAGCCCACAGTAGAGCCTATTCACCATCACTTCATGTCCATGCAGAGCAACAAAGCAGCTACACTAGTGAAGCAAACACCTGGGACAATCAACTTATCTCACAGGCCAAATACAACACAAATCTGCAGGCCACAACATATGTTAGTAGATATACAAGACAGTACATGCAGACTTCCACACTCAATGCTGCTGTAACACTGAGCTACCGCCTATGCACTGGCGCCAGTAGCCAACAGCAGAAAAACTTCAAAGCCAGATGAAACAGAGCATACCATGCAGCTCAGTTGTCACCAATGAAACTTACACATGCACCAGCTACACACACGCAGGCACTGCACATGCATAGAACTCGCCCTGAACGTCTATGTGCATTACAAATGCCCGTCATTAACGACATTTAACTTTGCTAAACTACTTATAAGCAGTAACACTGTCTTGACTGTATTTACACGGTATGTCTATTCACTTGCATCCTTCACACTCAAAAAAGACACAGAAAATAAGGTTAAAATACCATACCTGTGTTGGAATTCTTCGTAATCGAACATCACTGATGTACAAAAAATCCCAATGTTTTATCTCCTGTAATTAAAAAGAGGCCAAAGACACAATACCCCTTGACACATCAGAATTAATACTAACACAATTATGGCAATTACCTTGCTGTTTTCACTTTGGGCACACAAGTAGAAGCCATCTTCATCAGTATAAACTTTATGCTTTAATGGCGGCTTTTTGAAGTCTTGCTATTGTGAGTAACAAATTAGGAACATCATCACTTGTAATAACAACATTACCCCCCAACTTTCTGCATTATAGTACACTGCAATCATTTCAAGGTAAAACACGTGAGGCTGCCACCCCAAATCAAAATATACACTCTTCAATTGATGCTTTATCAGATTCTACATGTCTGCAAATACGTATAAGCTTGTTGGTGAATGAATACGCCAAATATTACCACACAGAAAGCACAATCACACATACAGACATCATAACATTGCATGTTACATCACTCACACCAAATGTACCATTACCCCGTTTTGCAGTCATGCGCTGCTACTTTAACAACATTGTGAGAACGTGCATCTGAGGTAATGAATAAATGTTTGATCATCTTCAATGTGATGTTGGCGTTTTATCATAAAGGGACATGCAGTTTGATAGCCCTCCGAAGGCCATCAATGTGTACTGATGTTCTACATGAATTCTTGTTGTAGTTTTGCTGGCACATACACAAGACATGTGAAAATAAACTACACCTTATGAGTTTCGAAGGCGTTGTTGGCTGAGTTGCTCCTTTACAGTTTTGGATGCAATGTACACCACCCTTAACTTGATGAAAGATACACATATTTCTATAGTTCATTTAAGACAATTACAGATATAGTGCTGCTTTTAGACATATAGAGGAATTTGTACTTCATTACTTGTCCTGTTGTAGCACAGGCCTAAAGGTTTTGCAAAAGTTAGGAAGAGGTTATTCTTTCCTGCATTTCCAGCTCATTCCTGTATGCTTGAACTAGTGCACAGTTGAGCTGTTAAGTAAGAAATTATATGTGTTTCTGACAGTCCTTCTGTTTGTGATACAACCATCCATTGCCATAAGTGTTATATTGAGAGATGACCTTTTACATCCACTTTGTGGTGTGTTGAACCAGTGTGAGCTAGTCAGCAATCGTTGGCACTGCTATTGTGTATTTCTCAGTATGTTTAAGAACAATATGCGTGTCACCCAGTAGAAATACCTTCACTATATTTGATGGTACTAAAGTGAAACTTCTCTAGAAAGGACACTCTGAATATGGGACTACTGTCTAATGAGTACACTGTCTGCAGTCCCAACAACATAGAGCTCCATACAAATCTACCTCTAAATTAGGAACACCTCTCCATACAGGAAAACCAGCTGGGTCCAAGCAGTCTCCTTTATGGAGAGGTTTCACTGTATATGCGAACAATAGACTTTTTACCTACACAGTTTCAGTCATCATAACTACAAACGATAGTGCATGCGTGTCACCCACAGACCGGTACCCACATGACTGATCTATAATCAGGTGCATTATCCAGACCAGTGCTTCGTGCACAATATAATTATGACACCATATATAGTCACAAACCTAAACCTAAGCCTAAACCTAAACGTCATACGAAACGCTGGTCCGGATAATGCACTTGACCCGTGATCGATAAGAAATTAAAGAAATACAGTGTTTAATTCTTCAGTAGCCCAAGTCTATACCACATACTATCATCAATTTAGAACTTCCATTTCAAGGACGCCTAGTTTGACAGTTCACTCGTCTACTACCAATGGTCTATTTAGGTACATCCCCGCAAATGAACAGGGAAACAATTAGCCTCATTCAATGCACATATCAACGACATACATACCTCCTCAAACATCCATAGTCGTAGACCATCACGGAGGGCCTTCGATGGTTTAGGCCTGCCTTGTCGTCTGTGCCGTTCCGCGGCAGCGGCACCTTGAGCCATTTCCTCACGAGAATGTGAAGAATGAATTCCAGTGTAAAGTCACGTGTCACGAGTGATTGCGCCATATCCTAGTCTGGGCCACTAGACCCACCCCGACAAGAAGTTGCCCAGACTAGCCATATCCCGGACAGCTAACGATTAACGGGGCAGTGGAAATGGAGGAAACCGTGAGAATGGCCGAGAGGAGGCTTGTCGCGAATCTACTAGTCAGGGTACATGCATAAATCGTGTGTGAACGTCACATACACAGGAACGAAAATGGCTGTGCGGAAGCGAAAATGGCGAACAGCATATATGGGATCTGCAATTAAGACAGGCCAGCCTGAAACATATTCTAACTAAACGCGGTGTAGTTAATGTAGCTAGTGATCTATAGCTAGTTGTAGCTACAGCTACGTATATAGCTAGTCACATATTAAGAGTTCAACTCTAGCGAATGGTGTAGCTAACTAGCTAGGTGTTAACTAACGTCATTTGATAGCTATTGCTGGCTGTCTAATATTCATGCTTGTTTGTAGGCATCAAAGTTTGATCCTCAAAACTTGAAACAAAGTAGTGCTGCAGTGCTTATTCCTGAGTACTTGGGGGTGAAACTTTGGGCACTTCCTCTGCACAGTAACAGGCCTGCCAACTCTCCCGGATTTTCCGGGAGTCTCACGGTTTCACTGATAATCTCACGCTCTCACGGGTTGGGTACTCAAACTCAAGGATTTTAGTCGTGGAAGAAGATAAATTTGCGCGTGAGCCCTATAAAGCAAAATACCTAAAGTCTAACGTCTATCCAGACCCCTTTGCTTCCATTTTGAGTTGCGCAAGAGGCAGGAAAGCGTTCCCATGTTGTAATCCATCAATAAATGGCGCAATCTCTGGCCGACGTCACCCGCGTGTAACTGTTCGAAGAATAAAGGGGAACGCCTCGACTTCCAGCTCACTCTCTGTAAATGATATCACCTTGTGGATGACAGATGCTGTCCACAAGGTGATATCATTAGCCTGTCTACATTCTAACCGCTTCTGCCTCCGCTAGCCGCTTTTTGAGGGCCTATTACTTCATGTACCGGCTGGGAACACTACATTGTATGCACACTGAGTGTATTGTGAGTATGAATGTAATGCCTGGTATTCAAGTAGCAGTTATATAGCTATATATCTATTCATGCAGCTTAAAAACGGGGAAAATTTGCTTAGCAAATTTGGCTTAAAAACTTTTGTCAACTAGTTACCTGCACAGAAGTATAGTTGACATAGTTGATAGTTGACATAGTTGATAGTTGACATAGTTGATAGTTGACATAGTTGATAGTTGACATAGTTGATAGTTATGCTTTTAAAGCATCAGTAAAGCTATTGCTCAATAGCTTTTAGGCTCCTGCTTGAATCCACTAACACTGGTATGACCCTTTATCAATCATTTTCATTATTCTAATACTGTTGCATGGGGTCTCAAGGTTTTTAAAAAACTTAGGTTGGCAGGCCTGCAGTAAGAAGATAGGTGGCAGCGTAAGCTGCCAATTAACAGCCTCCTTTCAAATTTCTGGCTGTATCTCAGCCGAACAAGCTAGGCCCTACAAGCTTCATTCTTGCACCGATTCATGGTATGATGAAGTGCCATCTCTACAATCTAAAAAAACGGATGGCTTGGTTTGAAGTGAGAGTCGAAACAGTTGATGCGGTGATTGACCAATTATCGTCCCCACCCATCCCAATTATTGGTGACCTGTATACATCCGTATCAGCTGATTTTGGGAGTTTATGTCTCAGATTTGGAAAGCCACCTCAAGCTAAGGTTGATATTACGTAGCTTGAAGATCAGAAAGGCCTGGCTAAGCATAGCCAACTTGGAGTTGCAGCTTGGAACAGTTAGCAAACTGTTCGCGTACACACAGCCACAATTCTCTTCTGCTACTTGATTGTTCACCTTGTGCAACTATTTCTTCTTCTCTATTAGACAATGGAAGCTGCACAAACCTAGTCACAAATGACTACAAACATATGCTTGCCATATTCCGAACATGGCTGCTGTAGCTAGCATGAGTTAGCCTGCAAAGTTGGTTGCAAGTGTTGGAGCTAATGATTTAGCAACATGCAGTAGTTGTGCTATTTACATGCCCTGGTAACAGCATTTGGGTGCAATTATGTGTGTTGTTTGGCCAGCTCTGCCCCAAAACAGATGTAATTGCATGAGAATGCTATGCATGGCTTGTTTATCGCCCGCCACTTGGGGTGACTTTCTTCACGTAATCACCTCCAAGGCTAATCAATCAATCCATGCACATACATTCATGGAGGGGTTATACAGTTACAGATTGCTGCAAAGTTTGGACCACTGATCTCTGTTTTGAGCTAGCGTTTTGAGTTCTTTTTGTCAGACCAGTGTCTTCTATGATCATCTTTAAAAGGTCTTACAGGCTTGACCACCTCTACGGAACTGTCCCCTGGGCTCTCAAAACAGTAGATCACAAAGAGGCTGGGGAGCATACTCTCTTATTCTGTAGCTGTCAATGAACGCAAGTCGGTGCTTCCGTAGTTTCTTGGACACTGGGTCCAGGCTGCTATATAGTTCTCTCTTAGTCATGAAATCTGTCCCAGGCACATTAAGATCACACCGCAGAAGTCTTGTGTAGGTCCCATCCAGGGACCACTCCAGCTGCCTAGTCAAGGACTAGCTCGCTGCACCATAGAGTAGGACCATCTCCACTCTGGCCTTAAAGAACTGCAGCTTCAGTATCCTGCCAAATCTGGAGCACGTGTACATTATTTCGTCATATATATAAATTATGATGTAGGATGGGGAATTGTTACACTCAGCCCAGCTGCAGTGTGAGGCTATATATGGTGATGTGTAGCAATATGTTCACCATCAACATAGCTAGCACAAGGGCGGTTCCTTTCCTATTTTCAATTTGGTATACTGCCTTCCTACAGTAATGAAATTGCATACACAGAGCAAGTGAATATTGTGAATTAGCACTCGCCTTGGTCATGTGGCCATCACTATCATGCACACATACATACATATTTATATATATATGTATGCCATATATGGTGATATAATATTATATATTCAGTTCCAGAAGAGCACGTATATATGACATTGTACGTACGTATACCAGACAATAGTATGTCAGCAAGATGGAGATGTACAGTATACTCTGGACCCGGCCAGTGTGGGCCAATAGCTTCATTACATTTAACACTACGTATATTACACATATCCAATCTACACCATATTTTCTATGTCTGCAATTGGTGTCACTGGTATTCTTTTACTTTAGCTATATATTATGTGCTATCATGTGCTGTAGATTCAACTACGTATGTAGTGTCTCATGTTAGAATATATTTTAGTCAGCAGATAATTAATTATACAATCACTATTTTAAATCCTACCATGATTACACACTCCAGCGCTATCTAGTACATAAAATATTATACACTAGTCACACCCATCCCACCACTGCAATTATAGATAATCCACATACAAACATACATTAGCTTATTACTATTATTATTATTATTATTATTATTATTATTGTGCCTACTTTGCACACTTGAAAGTGCAGTTGTAATTGTGTTGCACCATAAGAATAATTACAATATCAGTGTATACATAATAATAATAATAATAATCCACTGAGCAGGTTAAAAAAAACATACATTATACTATAGTGCAGAAATCATTTAAGGATGCATTATGATTTGTTCCATTTTATAAGACAGTAATATGACAAAATTTGTATATATATATATATATACTAAACTGTAAATCTGAAACTCAGCCAGTGTTTGCATAATATATGCATGCAAGGTAGCATGTTCAAAAGGTGTCCTATCTATAGTATAGTACTTTCAGTCACACCATTATAGAGCATTATAGAAGCAGCAATCTTTTCAGTGTTTATGTTCAAAATCACACATCACATTTACATCAGCAACAGCTGAATGGTGAATGTAGTATCATTTTACTTTCACTTGTAGATGAAACACAACTGTGTAACATAATAAATTATAGTGATACAACATGAAACACAACTTCCTATATAATATTATAGAAACTACATTACTATGTATGCATTATTTCATCTGCAAGTGAAAGTCAAACGATGCTACATTCCCCTTTCAGCTGTTGCTGATGTAACTGTGATGTGTAATTTTGAACACAATGTTGTGACTGAATGTATTTTATACTATATATAGATAGGACACTCCTTATACAGCAACATTCTTATTCAGAATGGACTGATGTGTGTCTTGAAACCACAAGTCTTGCTTTAGTACATGTTGTAAACCTACAGTCGGTTGTCCCAAATTGTCCCTCAGTCATGAGCCACTCCCTCCCTTGATCTATAAGACCTATAGCTGGCCATGGGAAATTTGTACACATGGCCAGTGTATGATAATCATCCCTAGATAGACAGTACTACCGTGCTGTCTGATCGAGAGAGACCAATCAGTCATGTTTTGTTGTTGAAGCCAAAACTAGTGTTTTATGTGTGATGGACATGGAAGCAGTGCAGTAGTCTAGCATGCATAAAGCTCTGATCAGCCAAACATAACCATCTATAGCTCAGTCATTTTGTTGATAAACACCTGTAAGACATATACGTCTAGTTGTGGTGATGAAAACCTTGATGAACTCCTGAGTTCAGGAAAATCTGATTCTGGCACTTATATCGTTTTTATAGATCGATTATTATATTTTGGGATGACTGCATACGTATGCTGCATGTAGAGAAATAATCACTCAGTCGTCGGCGTGCAATTACTACCACATGCATGCAGCTACGTATATGATAGGGCTTCACACAGCTTGTCATGTATTGTGCGTATTCCAACGGCATTGGTGAACTCCAATCTTAGTATAAATACATGAAATTAATAATTGCGATTGTATAATTTATATAATGCTATGCGATGCGATGCTACATTCCCCTTTCAGCTGTTGCTGATGTAAATGTGATGTGTGATTTTGAACATAATGTTGTGACTTCATTTGTGTCATTCGTCTTGAACCTATGAATGAAGTTAATTCTTCTGCTATATGCATGATTTTGAACATCATGTTGTGACTGAAAGTACTATACTATGGATAGGACACCTTCTGAACATGATACCTTGCATGCATATATTATGCAAACACTGGTCGAGTTTCAGAATTACAGTTTAGTATATACAAATTTTGTCATATTACTGTGTAATAGGAATGGTACAAATCATAATGCATCCATTAATTAATGATTTCTGCACTATAGTATAATATAGGTATGCATGTGGATTATCTATAATTGCAGTGGTGGGGTGAATGTAACTACATAATAATTATATAGTAATATAGTGCTAGAGTGTGTATCATGGTAGCATTACACACATATATGCATACCTCGAAATAGCCTGCTGAAACTGCTTGCACTGTAAGCATGCTAAAAGAAATCAGGCGAGAAAGAGGCATGTGTCTTGCTGTGTCATGATGTGTGTCTTGAAACCACAAGTCTTGTTTTGGTACATGTTGTAAACATACAGTCGGTCGTCCCAACTTGTCCCTCAGTCATGTGCCACTCCTTTGATGAAAACCTTGATGACATACGTATATACTTGTGGGGTATATTAAGTCATTTCCCATGCTTTGTGCATGCAAGATGAGTGGCTGCTTCTATGTCCATCGCAAGTAAAACACTAATGTTTGTGGCTACAACAACTACACATGACATCCCCAACTGCCTATGAAATAATGCATACATTGTATTGCAGTTTCTATAGGAAGTTGTGTTTCCATAACCGCAAACTGGTTAAGACTGGTTAGAACTAGAGGTGCAGTCTTTGAATCCCAACACACAGCCTCTGAAGTTCAACACCTATAAAAGGGACTGCTGCCCAGGGACGAGGGGAAGATTTCAGAGTTTCCTCCATCGTGTTTTGCTTGAAGATGAGCTGCAATATTTGGATGGGTGCTTTGTTTGTACTGGCACTTGTTTTTGTATCCTCAGCCAGTGCTGGAATGACTTCTGAGACTTGTGTGGCATCATTCAGTGACTTTGAGAAAGCTGCCATAACTGACAATGCTAACAATGTGCAGGAACTGATCAAGGCCTTCTACCAGGTTAACAGTGCCTTCCCACTGTCTGTGGAGGTGGTCTACCATGTCAACTCCAGCAATGGTACAGGTTCCATCATTTCAGTCAATTCTGATTGCGCTCCAAGAAGGGAGGTGTGGCTATGGGTGCCTTCACCTGTGTTCATCTTCATTGACCCAACCAGACTGAACATGTACGCCTTATACACTCTCAACTACTTTGTCCACTGGAGACCCCGACAGGTCAACCTATATATACCAAATATCTGCAACAAGAACTTCAATCAATTCAATTTCCTCAATGACTTGACAATGAAGGTAAGATACATATACAATGGATAATAGACTTGTGTAGAAATGTTATATTAATGATCATCTTTATAATATAAAATTATATTTATATTTATGCATTTAATAGTATAATGATTAATGGTAATTTAACTACAGATTAGTGTATCTTTGTCAGCCTAATAGAGTTGCTAGAATTACTCTATTATAATATACGTGTTATTAGTACGCAGCAGTATAACTCAATTGCTTTTAGACTATGCTTCTAGTGGTCATTTAATTGGCGTCTGTTAAATTGTGTATGTTGTACATGCACATATTCTACATATCATGTTCTTTATGAATACTTACTTTTATTTAATTGGCAATAATGTTCCAATGCAAACACAGGTTCACACGTATGCTGCACGTCAGATATCTGGTGAAAATGGACAACTTGGATACGTGCTAAGAGGCTGCAGTAATGGTCCTAAGAAACTATCACTGGTAACTGCCACTTTGCCGAACAATACAAAGGAGCTGGAGATAGTAGCCAGAGCAATGGTATATGTCTACTTTGGAAGCAACATGTTTATCATTATATTGGTACTTCTGATTAGTGTGCTGTTCCTGCACAAGAAAGGTCATACTATCTCAAGCAGTAAATCACAGTCTTCTTTTGAAAACTACGGCTTATTCTGGGGATGTGTTTCAGTGTCTGGTGTTGGAAATGTTCTTATGACTGCACATGCGGTAATTATTGCAGTAATCCATTTAGAGTCTGGTGAAAGTACGTTCTTTGTAACAGGCGTGATGGTGATAATGCAGCTGTTCTTTGCAATATTTGCGTCACTAATAGTTGCCATTTATTATGGTAGAAAGTTTAGCCTTGAAATTCCATCCATCTTTGTTTTGCCCTTGTCCATCCTCAGTTGCAATTACGCAAATGAGACAGTTAAGAAGATTGTGCAATGTGTCTCAATTTGGAGCCTACTGATGTTCCTTCTCCATGCCAGCTGTCGGGCAGGCTTTGTATTTCTAGCTTTGCTTAGCAGGCCAGCCATTGTCATTTCTGCTACACTGATGTACATCTTTGCTCTCTTCTACTATGTTAACCTTCTTGCCATAATCTTCGCCTTTGCCAAAGCTAAAAAGAAGCAACACTGGAAGACTGAATGCTCTTCTATTATCATTGAATTGGTTCAAATCTTGTTTTTTGTCATTATATGTGCAACAGCTATCTGCTTTGGGTCAATAATTGGATGCATCGGTGTGTTGGCCAGCTATAAAGCAGTCATTAGTAGCCCTCATCATGTGCTTTCTGTCTTATTGGTACCATCAGCTCTTGCGGCATTTGGATGGACTCTGAGAAAGATTGGGTCCCAGTGGATGGAAACTTTTGTAAGCCCTAATGCAGCAAAGGAGGAAGAACAGAAGCCCTTACTTCGAGTGGAGAAATGTGAAGAAGGATGTGCAAGTAACCAAGAAGGTTCCAATGATTATCGTGGAAGGAAAAAAAGAAAATATTTCTCAATATCATCTATGGAATCATTGCCACAGTGATCACGCAATAAATCCATGCAAGATGATACACTCAAATAGCTTCGCTTCTGCACATTAGTTTAGAAAAACTCTGTAGTAACTTGTGCAGTAACCTGTGTGTGTGATCCAAGAATAGTAGCTTACTTGTTGCTATTTCAGTGTGTTTTACCGATTGTACCTTAAGTTAGACTCACGTGTATTGTACGCATACGTAGTAGGAACCGCGTGTCACTAGTGCAGTGCTTGCCGAGTGAGGCTTTGTTCTATTGCTGCTTGTGTGTTGTTGAATCATTGTTGTTTGAACGTGTGCAAGTGTCTGTATCGCTTCAGAGTAGATACTACAAACTTCTAAATCCAATGAAAGTGAATAACCATTTCAGTACCTCTTACACTCTCACTTTCACTGCATGTGAACATAATAATTGTGAGTGGTTTAAATACAATAATTATAAGGATCTGTACTGGCATTTAATCAGTCATCTGATATATTACAACACACAATACCACATGTGCAACACACTGTGCATGTATGTAGTGGTTGGCTATGAACTGGTCCATATACTATAATTATGCATATCATCATTAATTATGTTGGCTTGCGGCTATATATGGTGATACACGTACAGTGAATGGTTATGGTGAATGGAACGATTACAGACAAGTGGGCAATTGATTAAACTGAATTGCTTCTTCAGCAGTCTTTGGACTTGCATGAGAGCTATATTGATGAGTTGGATGCAGCTAAGCTGGATTTGCTCGAGGTTGTCTTCTTTCCTCTCTCCAATCACTATTTGCAGGTCTATGGATGAGTCAATTGGAATATATCAAACATTTCAGCAACTTATAGAGGCAGCTATAGTTATAGTCTACACAGACTACACTATAGTTTGAGCAAGAAACTGACGTTAGCATTATGCATCTGATTGGCTATATAAACACAGTCAGTACTGCACAAAACCAATAGAAATTGCATCATTGTACGTAGCAGTGCTAAATGATCACTTGTTTCCTATCAAGAGGGTGGATGGCGATAAATGTATATATAAACCTCATAGCGTCATTTTATACATTGATCATTTCCTTTAATTTGCTTGATTGAATCACATTCTGAATAATTATCAAGATGAATACAACAGAGCAGCAAGACCTTATGGCAGCTAGAAAAACCTTAGGCTTGTACAATCATGCATGATGCCTGATTAATCATGTATTACTATAACAGTAGCCAGCTATTAAATGCTTCACATTGTCTTTTATCTAGTAAAATTAACACACGTCTATTCTACTATATTATATGCTACTGGTATACTTGTGCCTCTGCTCTTTATGTGGTTACTTGCACTTGATGGGAATGGCCTCCATTGTGGCACAGAATGACCATGGTATATAGACTTCGGGTGGACCATAGTGAAGTTCAACATTATTTTGCAGTGTTTTAGCCACTTTTTTCAAAGCAGCAATAGCTTTGCCAAGAAACCTTTTCCTGTTGCACCCAGTAGGATTGAACTCTCTCTGCAAAATCTCTTCAATGCCTTCCTTGTTGATGCCTTGGTGCAAAGTGCAGTTGTTGTTTTCACAGGAACATCCATAGACCTGCAAATGGCACTCAACCTGATTGGAGAGACGAAAGAAGACAACCTCAAGCAAATCCTACTTCGCTGCGTCAGACTCGTCAATATAGCTCTCATGCAACTCCAATAGACTCCAAGCATAGTGGTACAACTGCAGGAAGTGTTTCAAGTTCCATAAGGCATCAGCCGTGTACTGTAGAGTTGCATTGTATGCAGCTGCAGTGGGGGTTGGTGGGAGGACAATTGGTTCACACTGTCCTTCAATCCTGTACTCGGCTTCAAGGTATTTTCCATAGAGCAGAAAGTGGGCAATCCTGATAGCTATGTCTGCTTCCCAGTGTGTGTTTCTAATAACATCAGTGTGGTTGATCAAGGTGCTCTGATTGCACCAGTACGGCTGATTTGGGGTAAACCTAGTTAGCACTGCACCTGTCGTAGCTGAATGCTTGCAGGCCAGCAGAAGAGCTGAGATGGCAACAATTTGAAGTGGAGTCATTTCAATCCACGCAACGTTTCTTGCTGTCAGTGATGATCAATGACTGTGTCCTTCGTACTCTTGCTCACTCTCTCTGTTGGATTGTTGATGCAGTGCCAATATCGCTCCATTCTTATATATCCGTTGTTGTTGGATGACCTCTTTCTGCTGGTAATGCACATCATGCCCTTCACTGTTACATAATCATACAGTGTCAACAGCAGCATGCATGCATTGGATCATCGTGCATGCACAAAGTATACAGGCTTCTAGTAACTACACTACTGTAATTATATATGTATACACATTATACGCTATAATAACATAGAGTTTACACACTGTACTAATTGATGATGTTATGCATAATTATAGTATATGGACCAGTTCATAGCCAACCACTACATAAGTGCATACATGCACACTGTGTTGCACATGTGGTATTGTGTGTTGTAATATATTGGGGATGCAGGTGGCCTGGCAACATGAGTCAAGACTGGAGATGGGATGGCAAGGGTTCTCCTGGCAGTGACAAAAGAATAATAAACACCAACATCAACACTGCCCAATAATTTTTCCCTTCCACGATGATCATTTGAATCTTCTAGGTAACTTGTACATCCTTCTTCACAGTTCTCCACATGAAGTAATGGCTTCTGATCTTCCTCCTTTGACGCATTAGGACTTACAAAAGTTTTCATCCACTGAGACCCAATCATTCTCAGTGTCCATCCAAATGCCACAAGAGCTGATGGTTCTAATATAAAACAGAAAGCACATGTTATTGTATGTCATTCAAAGTCATTAACTGAGATAGCTATCTAACGTCCAAAAATCTTCCCTAGGCAGTGATCACCCTTGGTGGTAGAACCCCCTTCCCAGCATCCTGGCTACGCTTATCTGATTACACAATCCAGCACTAAATAGTACATAAAATATTATACACTGGTCACACCCATGCCACCACTGCAATTATAGATAATCCACATACAAAATTTATACTATAGTGCAGAAATCATTTAAGGATGCATTATGATTTGTTCCATTTTATAAGAAAGTAATATGACAAAATTTGTATATACTAAGCTGTAAATCTGAAACTCAGCCAGTGTTTACATACGTATATGCATGCAAGGTATCATGTTCAGAAGGTGTCCTATCTATAGTATAGTACTTTCAGTCACACCATTTTATGTTCAAAATCACACATCACATGTACATCAGCAACAGCTGAAAGAGGAATGCAGCATTGTTTGACGTTCACTTGCAGATGAAATAATGCATACATTGTAATGTAGTTTCTATAATATTATATAGGAAGTTGTGTTTCATGTGTATTAATGATAATAATAATAATAATAATAATAATAATAGTGTAAGTTAATCACATGCAAGCGTCCAAACATGCGAAAGTCATTCCCAGCTGTCTTGCTGTGGCCTCCCCATGGTGCCGAGGATTGCTGCCGCGTTTCCCCTCTGCACAGCGATTGATATGCGCTGCAGAAGGTACTCTCGACTGCGGGGCTCTCCCGTGATCTTGAAGAGGCGTCGTCCAAGCTCCCTCACGAATTCCTCAGCTGCTTCTCCTAGCACTCCAGACGTCTCCACAGCGAAGGGCACAAAAAAGTGGGTTGAGTTCAGGTGTGCGTACTTCGCCAATTTTACCCTCTCAGCTTGTGCGGCCACAGTTCCAGCCCCTCTCACAGCAGCGGGGATGTGCGAGGGTGCGTAGGTGTCTGGGCATGTGGCATCCCAGACGAGCACTTTCCCACTCCTCCAAGGTATGATGGAGCATCCGTCAGGTCGTTTTCCATCAGACCTATAGAGCCCTGAAGGCTCTAGCCGGGATGGAATGTTGGCTGAAGTTAAGGATCTGTGGATGACATCATTCACTGCTGCGTGGCGGGGATGCCTCCCCTCACTCCACCGACAGTTGAGACCATGGGTAGCAAGGTGGTCGACCTCGGCTCCGCAGTGGGTGCACTGATGTGGACGGCAAAGAGAGGTGCCAAGTCTGAGGCCGACGGCCACCCGTGTAGTTTCATCATCCAGCCGCAGTCCCAAGCTTGGCACAGGCAGGGCCTGCAGCCAGGCACCAGATTCGCTTCTGCAGGCCGCTAGGAGCCTTGCACGGGACCTTGGATCTGGGGCATCGTTGGTTAGAGCCTGGGATGTGGCACAAACCCTTGGCAAGTCCCACATTTTCTGACGATGGGCTACTGGATCAGGAGGGGGTGGGCTGTCGTGCCCTTGCATCCATGAGCTCAAAGCCTCAGCCCTGGCAGCATAGGGGACTTCCTGCAGGCGCGCTGGGAGGATCTGTGAGACAAGGCCGGAGGAGCCAGCAGCAGATGCCAGGAAGGCAGAAGGTGCAAGCTGTGCTGCACTCCGGATGCCAAGACCCCCGTGCTTTACAGGGAGTGAAGCTTGGATCCAGGCCGCATCTGAGTCACTAAGAGAGACATTGGTTATCCTGCTGGTGATGGATTTCAAGACGTCGTCATAGGTACTCAGCTCATTAGACAGGAAACAGGGGGCAGTCCGCAGGGTGTAGAGGAGCTTCGGGATGGCAAAAGAATGCCGAAGGAGGAGGAGGGCATCTTGAGCATGGAGGTAAGACAGCCTGTCTCCCATGGTTTGTAGAGATGCTGTCTTGTCACGGATGGCTTGGCTGATGCAATCCACACTACCCAGGGGGGACCCCAAGAGGGATGCACAATCTGGGTAGGTCACACTGAGACTTGGGGCCACGGTCAGCAGGGGTTCTCTGGCGGCAGGATCTATGCTGATCACTTCTGACTTCTCGTGGTTCAGGGAGAGGCCGAGTTCTGCTGCTTCAGCTGTTTCATGTTGCATCAATATGTTGTATCGATATATTATGTTACACACCAGCACCAGCTTATGGGGGAAATGTAGCATGCTTCATGTATAGAGGTATGGAGACCCTTTCCTACTTTTCTAGCTTTCCTGGTACGTATATTCAGCAATGACAAATGGCAGTAATCACTGGATATTACGCCAACCTGACCAGGTCAGTAAAAACTGAAACCATGGCCAGGAGGACACGAGGTCCTATTTGTGGCAACCAGTGATCGCCTCCCCAGTCATCCAACAAAGGATGGAAGAGCCACAGACAGCTGTTTCGCCCTGATTGGGGCTCATCAGTGTGGCATATATACTGATGGTCGATGCCGGATGACTGGCTGCTTCTAAATCCACACCAAGTGAAACATGCACTTGTGGTTTCAGAAGAAGAAGGCTGTCTGTGGCTCTTTCATCCTTTGTTGGATGACTGGGGAGGCGATCACTGGTTGCCACAAATTGGACCTCGTGTCCCCCTGGCCATGGTTTCAGTTTTTACTGACCTGATTAGGTTGGCGTAATATCCAGTGATTACTGCCATTTGTCACAAATCCCTCACACTGGGCATAGTTTACAAATCCCCATTTTGAATATTCAGCAATACTCCTTATACAAAATGGACGTACTGATGTGTGTCTTGAAACCACAGGTCTTGCTTTGGTACATGTTGTAACATACAGTCGGTCGTCCCAACTTGTCCCTCAGTCATGAACCACTCACCCCCTTGATGAACACCTGAAAGACATATGATACTTGACATATAGAGTGCTCAGTCACGCCTTGACTGCTAGCCTCTAGCTACCTGTTTATATTGAAACCATATGTGCTTCACTTCGGATGGATTTAAAGGCATTGACCATCAGTACACCACACTGATGAGTCCCAATCAGGGCGAAACAGCTGTCTGTGGCTCTTCCATCCTTTGTTGAATGACAGGAGAGACAATCACTGGTTGTCACAAAATATGACTTCGGTCTGTCTGGCCATGGTTTCAGTTTTACACACTTCGTCAGGGTGACATAATATCCAGTGATTACTACCATTTGTCATTACAATCAGAGATTGCAATGCATGATGATGCGTTGGTTGTTGGCAATAACAGCAAACTGGTCAAGCTTACTGGTTTGAACTGGAAGGGCAGCCTTTGAATCCCAACTCTGAAGTTCGACAGATTAAAAGGGACTGCTGCCCAGGGTCAAGGAGAAGATTTCAGAGTTTTGTGTCGTGTTTTGCTGGAAGATGAGCTGCAATATTTGGCTGAGTGCTTTGCTAGTTGTTTCTAATTTTGCATTCATTTTCAATGCATTAATTGTTTATTTGTGATGATGCATTAGTTGTTGGCAATAACAGCAAACTGGTCAAGACTGGTTTGAACTAGAGGTGCAGCCTTTGAATCCCAATACATATAAAAGGGACTGCCCAGGGTCAAGAAGAAGATTTCCTCCAACATGCTTTGCAGGAAGATGGGTGCTTTGTTTGTACTGGCACTTGTTTTTGTATCCTCAGCCAGTGCTGGAATGACTTCTGAGACTTGTGTGACATCATTCAGTGACTTTGAGAAAGCTGCCATAACTGACAATGCTAACAATGTGCAGGCCCTGATCAAGGCCTTCTACCAGGTTAACAGTGCCTTCCCACTGTCTGTGGAGGTGGTTTACCTTGTCAACTCCAGCAATGGTACCGGTTCCATCATTTCAGTCAATTCTGATTGCGCTCCAAGAAGGGAGGTGTGGCTATGGGTGCTTTCACCTGTGTTCATCTTCATTAACCCAACTAGGCTGAACAAGTACGCCTTATACACTCTCAACTACTTTGCCCACTGGACGCCCCGACAGGTCAACCTATATATACCAAATATCTGCAACAAGAGCCTCAATCAATTCAACTTCCTCAATGACTTGACAATGAAGGTAAGATATACAATAGATGAGAGACACTTGTGTAGAAACAATAATAATAATAATCATGATAATTATTTATTCTATGAATTGGCAATTATGTTCCATTGTAAACACAGGTTCACATGTATGCCGCACGTCAGATATCTGGTGAACGTGGACACCTTGGATACGTGCTAAGAGGCTGCAGCAATGGTCCTAAGAAAATATCGCTGGTAACTGCCACTTTGCCGAACAATACAAAGGAGCTGGAGAAAGTATCCAGAGCAATGGTATATGTCTACTTTGGAAGCAACATGTTTATCATTATATTGGTACTTCTGATTAGTGTGCTGTTCCTGCACAAGAAAGGTCATACTATCTCAAGCAGTAAATCTCAGTCTTCTTTTGAAAACTACGGCTTATTCTGGGGATGTGTGTCAGCATCTGGTGTAGGAAACGTTCTTATGACTGCACATGCGGTAATTATTGCAGAAATCCATTTAGAGTCTGGTGAAAGTGCGTTCATTGTTTCAGGCATGATGGTGATAATGCAGCTGTTCTTTGCAATATTTGCGTCACTAATAGTTGCCATTTATTATGGTAGAAAGTTCAGCTTTGAAATTCCATCCATCTTTGTTTTGCCCTTGTCCATCCTCAGTTGCAATTATGCAAATGAGACAGTTAAGAAGATTGTGCAATGTGTCTCAATTTGGAACCTACTGATGTTCCTTCTCCATGCCAGCAGTCGGGCATGCTTTATATTTCTAGCTTTGCTTAGCAGACCAGTCATTGTCATTTCTGCTACTCTGGTGTACATCTTCACTCTCTTCTACTATGTTCACCTTCTTGCCATAATCTTCGCCTTTGCCAAAGCTAAAAAGAAGCAACACTGGAAGACTAAATGCTCTTCTATTATCATTGAAATGGTTCAAATCTTGGTTTTTGTCATTATATGTGCAACAGCTACCTGCTTTGGGTCAATAATTGGTTACATCGGTGTGTTGGCCAGCTATACAGCAGTCATTAGTAGCCCTCATCATGTGCTTTCTGTCTTATTGGTACCATCAGCTCTTGCGGCATTTGGATGGACTCTGAGAAAGATTGGGTCCCAGTGGATGGAAACTTTTGTCAGCCCTAATGCAGCAAAGGATGAACCGAAGCCACTACTTCAAGTGGAGAAATGTGAAGAAGGATGTACAAGTTTCCAAGAAGATTCAAACAATTATCGTGTAAGGAAAAAAGGAAATATTTCTCAGGATCACTATGGAATCATTGCTGCACTGAACACGCAATAAATTCACCGAAGAAGACACTGAAATAGCTTCGCTTCTGCACATTAGTTTAGAAAAACTCTGTAGTAACTTGTGCAGTAACCTGTGTGTGTGATCCAAGAATAGTTACTTACTTGTTGCTAGTTCAGTGTGTTTTACCGATTGTACCTTAAGTTAGACTCACGTGTATTGTACGCATATGTAGTAGGAACCGCGTGTCACTAGTGCAGTGCTTGCCGAGTGAGGCTTTGTTCTATTGCTGGTTGTGTTGTTGTTGAATCATTGTTGTTCAAACGTGTGCAAGTGTCTGTATCGCTACGGAGTAGTTACTACAAACTTCTAAATACTATGAAAGTGAAGAAACCATTTCAGTACCTCTTACACTCTCACTTTCACTGCATGTGAACATAATAATTGTGAGTGGCTTAAATACAATATTTATAAGGATCTGTACTGGCATCAGTCATGTGATATATTCTTGGTTTGTATTTAAAACCCTGATGCATTCATACTTCTGCATGGTGCATCCTAGCGTCACACTAGCATTTAGAGTGATACTAAATGGCATGACAAAAGTGGCCATCCCATTGCTAGCAAGTAGTTCGAGTTTGGGGCACCCCATCGGTGCCCCACGAGTTTTTTTTAACTCGAAATACTTGTTTTGTGGAATATTCATACTGCTTCTTCAGAGTTTGAGTTGTATATGCCTGATCTCTCCCCTCATCCAGCCCCCCTCAGTACCTCCCCAGCACTGTCCATGGAGTGGTTGAAGAATGCCTATTGCACTTGACCTTTGAAGGTCTCCCTATCCCCGCTGAGGTCCTCACTGCATGTGATTGGCTATATAAACACAGTCAGCACTGTGCACATGAAACCAATACAAATTGCATCATTGTACGTAGCCGTGCTAAATGATCACTTGTTTCCTATCAAGAGGGTGGATGGCGATAAATGTATATATAAACCACATAGCGTCATGTGGAAACCTTTTATGTGGCTAGGTTCTTGCATGATTTGGGAAACTACACTAGCCAATGACTGATTTGAGAGGATCTCCAGATGTTTCGGCCCGATCCGGAGCCTACTTCAATGAATATGACACACCACACAGCATCATTTTAGACATTGATAGCTTCATTTGCTTGATTGAATCACATTATGAATAATTATCAGGATGAATACACAGAGCAGCAAGACCTCATGGCAGCTAGAAAAACCTTAAGCTCGTACAATCATGCATGCTGCCTGATTTATCATTGTATTACTATAACAGTAGCCAGCTATTAAATGTTTCTCATTGCCTATTATCTAGTAAAATTAACACATGTCTATTCCACTATATTATATGCTACTGGTATACTTGTGCCTCTGCTCTTTGTGTGGTTTACTTGCACTTGATGGGAACGGCCTCCACTGTGGCACAGAATGACCATGGTATATAGACTTCGGGTGGACCATGGAGAAGTTCAACATTATTGTGCAATGTTTTAGCCACTTGATAATTGATAATGTTATGCATAATTGTAGTATGTGAAACAGTTCACAGCCAACCACTATACGTGCATACAAGCACACTGTGTTGCACATGTGGTAGTGTGTGTTATATATCACATGACTGATTAAATGCCAGTACAGATCCATATAATTATTGTATTTAATCCACTCACATTTATGTTTCACATGCAGTGAAAGTGAGAGTGTAAGAGGTACTGAAATGGTTATTCACTTTCATTGTATTTAGGTGTTTACTATTGTGCAGAAGCAAAGCTATTTGAGTATCTTCATGCATGAATTTAGTGCGTAATCAATTCAGCAATGATACCATACATGGTCTTGTGAAATATTTTCTTTTTTCCTGCCACCATGATCATTTGAATCTTCTAGGTAACTTGCACATCCTTCTTCACAGTTCTCCACTTGAAGTAATGGCTTCTGTTCTTCCTCCCTTGCCGCATTAGTGCTTGCAAAAGTTTTCATCCACTGGGACCCAATCTTTCTCAGTGTCCATCCAAATAATGCCACAAGAGCTGATGGTTCTAATAAAACAGAAAGCCCATGTTATGTTTGTGATGTTATCATGTACATGTTATTGTATGTCATTCAAAGTCATTAACTGAGATAGCTATCCAACGTCCAAAGTTCTTCCTTAGGCGGTGATCACCCTTGGTGGTAGAACCCCCCTTCCCAGAATCCTGGCTACGCCTATGTGATTATACACTCCAGCACTATTTACTACATAAAATTATATACACTAGTCACACCCATCCCACCACGTACCGCAATTATAGATAGATATATACATTATTATATTCATATATTATATTATAGTGCAGAAATCATTTATGGATGCATCATGATTTGTTCCATTTTTATTAGACAGTAATAATTATGACAAAATTTGTATAATTATATACTAAACTGTAAATCTGAAACTCAACAAGTGTTTGCATATATGCATGCAAGGTAGCATGTTCAGAAGGTATCCTATCTATAGTATAGTACTTTCAGTCACACACCATTATGTTCATAATCACACATCACATTTACATCAGCAACAGCTGAAAGGTAAATGCAGCATCGTTTGAAGTTCACTTGCATATGAAATAATGCATACATTGTAATGTAGATTCTATAATATTATATAGGAAGTTGTGTTTAATGTTGTATCGATATATTATGTTACACACCAGCACCAGCTTATATATGGGGGAAATGTAGCATGCTTCATGTAGACGTATGGAGACCCTTTCCTACTTTTCTAGCTTTCCTGATATATTCAGCAATACTCCTTGTACAGAATGGACTGATGTGTCTCTTGAAACCACAAGTCTTGCTTTGGTACATGTTGTAAACATACAGTCGGTCATCCCAACTTGTCCCTCAGTCATGTGCCACTCACTCCCTTGATGAACACCTGTAAGGCATATTATACTTGACATACAGAGTGCTCAGTCACGCCTTGACTGCTAGCCCCAAGCTACCTGTTTCTATTGAAACCACAAGTGTTTCACTTGGGGTAGATTCAAAGGCAGCTGGTCATTGACCATCAGTACACTACACTGATGAGTCCCAATCAGGGCAAAATGGCTGTCTGTGGCTCTTCCATCCTTTGTTGGATGACAGGGGAGGCAATCACTGGTTGCTATAAAATATGACTTCGGTCCGTCTGGCCATGGTTTCAGTTTTACTGACTTGGTCAGGTTAGCGTAATATCCAGTGATTACAGTGGAACCTGTCTAAGACGGTCACTGTGTAAGGCAGCCACCTCTCTAAAACAGCCAGCCTCCCTGGCTCCAGATAGCACTAAAGCATTGGAAGCTATCTCTGTAGAGCAGCCACCTCTCTATAATGGTCAGTTAGAACAGGCCCACAGGCGGTTGTCTTGGCCAGGTTCACTATACTATCATTTTCATTACAATTAGAGCTTGGCAACCACTTTCAATGCATCCATTGTTTGTGATGATGCATTGGTTCCTTGCAATAACAGCAAACTGGTCAAGACTGGTTAGAACTAGAGGTGCAGTCTTTGAATCCCAACACAGCCTCTGAAGTTCAACACCTATAAAAGGGACTGCTGCCCAGGGACAAGGGGAAGATTTCAGAGTTTCCTCCATCGTGTTTTGCTGGAAGATGAGCTGCAATATTTGGATGGGTGCTTTGTTTGTACTGGCACTTGTTTTTGTATCCTCACCCAGTGCTGGAATGACTTCTGAGACTTGTGTGGCATCATTCAGTGACTTTGAGAAAGCTGCCATAACTGACAATGCTAACAATGTGCAGGAACTGATCAAGGCCTTCTACCAGGTTAACAGTGCCTTCCCACTGTCTGTGGAGGTGGTCTACCATGTCAACTCCAGCAATGGTACAGGTGTCATCACTTCAGTCAATTCTGATTGCGCTTCAAGAAGGGAGGTGTGGCTATGGGTGCCTTCACCTGTGTTTATTTTCATTGACCCAACTAGACTGAACATGTACGCCTTATTCACTCTCAACTACTTTGTCCACTGGACGCCCCGACAGGTCAACCTATATATACCAAATATCTGCAACAAGAGCCTCAATCAATTCAACTTCCTCAATGACCTGACAATGAAGGTAAGATACAATGGATAATAGACTTGTGCAGAAATATTAATGATCATCATCTGTAATTATATAATTAAAGAAAAGAATAAAAATTTTCTAGAAAAATAGTAAGAATGTAGGGATGGCACAAAAAGGACAGAAACAAGAGGGGATGTCGCGGTGAAGTAAGTGCTGTGTGCGGTTTCCACACAAGGCTCTATTGCACCATATCCCTACATCTGGCAGCAGCATGTAGCTAATCAGTAAGTAGTGTCGAAATGGATTGAGTGCATCGAAAGGAATATGTAAAATAATTGGCAAGAACAGATCTAGACTCAAGTATATACATAGTTAAAGGAATTTAGTTGCTCCCACTTTACAGACCAAGAGCAACAGCTGATACTAATTTAATGTGGCCATACAGGGAGTAGCACATGATGCAGAATGCTGCCAGATGTAGGGATATGGTGCAATAGAGCCTTGTGTGGAAACCGCACACAGCACTTACTTCACCGCGACATCCCCTCTTGTTTCTGTCCTTTTTGTGCCATCCCTACATTCTTACTATTTTTCTAGAAAATTTTTATTCTTTTCTAGTTTCTGTACTTTTTATGCAAGTCAACTTATAGCTTTCTCTCATTAGTATATCATATCCCGGCCAGTTTTAGCTATTAATAAGTTATAATTGACTTGCTTCAGTGAACATCTTGTGATACAAAACTGGGGGGATAAAGTTTACCGACCGAGATGAATTACCGTGTCCACTGATACTGAGACATCTTGCGAACGTTTCCTTATCAGTCTTGGACGATATCAACAAGAATTCCATGGCGCACCACGCTTGGTAAGCCTTATGCCAATCTTGCGCTTTACCAAGCAAACGCGAACATCGGCGCGCTGCCCCAGAGGCCATTTTTCTAATAGGTGACGTCATTAGAACATGGCGGATTTCGCATAGCTCTGTTGCTGTGAGCCACGAAAACCTTGATGTTGAATATTATCGCTTTGACTACCAGTTCTATCAAAGAATACAGTTCGGGAACTTTCTAGTAGTTTCGTCCTAAAAGCGCTCCAATAGCCCCCTTCGTTCTTGAGTTACAGCTGGCGAAGAAGAAGAAGAAGAAGAAGAAGAAGAAGAAGAAGAAGAAGAAGAAGAAGAAGAAGAAGAAGACGAAAACCGGGATTTTCGAAGCGCGGTTATTTCTCATCGGGATATGTTCGCTTGCCTTTAAGGTCAGTTTATAGTAAGACCGTTCTATATTCAGCTGTACGTAGCCTTCTTTCGCCGGTTTTCTGCGTATTTTCGAATTTCGCTCCTATACCAATGTATAGGGAAAACGAAACACCCTGTGCCATCCCTACATAGAGAGTGCTACCGCACTCTCTGATAGTATAATGATTAATGGTAATTTAACTGCAGAGTAGTGTATCTTTGTCAACCTTATAGTGTTGCTATATAGATGTCAGAAATATGAAAGTGTTATTGGTACACAGGAGTATAACTCAATTGCTTTCTGACTATGCTTTTAGTAAAGTGGTCTTTAAAATATTTTAATTGGCATCTATTAAATTCTATTATGTTGTACATGCACATATTCTACACATCATGTCTCTTTACAAAATAATATTTCTTTTATTTATTGGCATTTATGTTCCAATGTAAACACAGGTTCACACGTATGCCGCACGTCAAATATCTGGTGAACGTGGACACCTTGGATACGTGCTAAGAGGCTGCAGCAATGGTCCTAAGAAACTATCACTGGTAACTGCCACTTTGCCGAACAATACAAAGGAGCTGGAGAAAGTATCCAGAGCAATGGTATATGTCTACTTTGGAAGCAACATGTTTATCATTATTTTGGTACTTCTGATTAGTGTGCTGTTCCTGCACAAGAAAGGTCATACTATCTCAAGCAGTAAATCTCAGTCTTCTTTTGAAAACTACGGCTTATTCTGGGGATGTGTCTCAGTGTCTGGTGTTGGAAATGTTCTTATGACTGCACATATAGTAATTATTGCAGAAATCCATTTACAGTCTGGTGAAAGTAGGTTCAGTGCATCCTTTGCGATGGTGATAACTCAACTGGTCTTTGCAATATTTGCGTCACTAATAGTTGCCATTTATTATAGTAGAAAGTTCAGCTTTGAAATTCCATCCATCTTTGTTTTGCCCTTGTCCATCCTCAGTTGCAATTATGCAAATGAGACAGTTAAGAAGATTGTGCAATGTGTCTCAATTTGGAACCTACTGATGTTCCTTCTCCATGCCAGCTGTCGGGCATGCTTTGTATTTCTAGCTTTGCTTAGCAGACCAGTCATTGTCATTTCTGCTACACTGATGTACATCTTCACTCTCTTCTACTATGTTAACCTTCTTGCCATAATCTTCGCCTTTGCCAAAGCTAAAAAGACGCAACACTGGAAGACTAAATGCTCTTCTATTATCATTGTAATGGTTCAAATTTTGGTTTTTGTCATTGTATGTGCAACAGCTACCTGCTTTGGGTCAATAATTGGTTACATCGGTGTGTTGGCCAGCTATACAGCAGTCATTAGTAGCCCTCATTATGTGCTTTCTGTCTTATTGGTACCATCAGCTCTTGCGGCATTTGGATGGACTCTGAGAAAGATTGGGTCCCATTGGATGGAAACTTTTGTCAGCCCTAATGCAGCAAAGGAGGAAGAACCGAAGCCACTACTTCAAGTGGAGAAATATGACGAAGGATGTACAAGTTTCCAAGAAGATTCAAACGATTATCGCGGAAGGAAAAAAAGAAAATATTTCTCACAATCATCTATGGAATCATTGCTGCAGTGATCAGCGGCAATAAATTCCTGCAAGAAGATACACAAATAGCTTTGCCTCTGCGCGTTAGTTTAGAAAAACTCTGTAGTAACTTGTGCAGTAACCTGTGTGTGTGATCCAAGAATAGTTACTTACTTAGCTTGTTGCTAGTTCAGTGTGTTTTACCGATTGTACCTTAAGTTAGACTCACGTGTATTGTATGCATGCGTAGTAGGAACCTCATGTCTCTAGTATGGTGATACACAGTGAATGTGAATGGTGAATGGAATGGTTACAGAGAAGTGGGCAATTGATTAAACTGAATTGCTTCTTCAGCAATCTTTTGGAGTTGCATGAGAGCTATATTGGAGAGTCTGACGCAGCTAAGCTGGATTTGCTTGAGGTTGTTTCTTTCGTCTCTCCAATCAGGTTGAGCGCTATTTGCAGGTCTATGGATGAGTCAATTGGAATATATCAAACATTTTGGCAACTTATAGAGGTAGTTATAGTTACAGTCTACACAGACTACACTATAGAGGGTGGATGGCGATAAATGTATAAAATTAAATATTTTCTTTTTTTCCTTCCACGATGATCATTTGAATCTTCTAGGTAACTTGTACATCCTTCTTCACATTTCTCCACTTGAAGTAATGGCTTCTGTTCTTCCTCCTTTGCCACATTAGTGCTTGGAATTGCAAAAGTTTCCATCCACTGGAACCCAATCTTTCTCAGTGTCCATCCAAATGCCACAAGAGTTGAGGGTTTTAATAAAGTCATTAACTGAGATAGCTATCCAACGTCCAAAGTTCTTCCCTAGGCAGTGATCACCCTTGGTGGTAGAACCCCCTTCCCAGAATCCTGGCTACGCCTATGTAATTACACACTCCAGCACTATAATTATAGTACATAAAATATTATACACTAGTCACACCCATCCCACCACCGCAATTATAGATAATCCACATACATACGTACATATATTATATTATAGTGCAGAAATCATATACGGATGCATCATGATTTGTTCGGCGCCCTATATTGTTTTCAGATTTAGGTTTTTGTATGGCTTCATGTTCGTATATATAAAATTATAATTATATATATATATATATATACAGTGCAAGTTGCAATAAATCATACTAATCTAAAGTAAATAAATAAATAAATAATATAATATAATATAATTGTATGGGGCCCTGGATGGCTTGGTGGCTAAACACTTAGTATGCCAGTAAAGTATGGGGAATTTAATGGACTTTAAATTAGACAGATTTTTTAATTAGGCCTTTAGTCTCCTGCAAATTGCAGGCAAATTGACAATATAAATTCTCATAGAACAACACATCTTGTATGATACATTAATATTGATAGATAGCGTGGTTTCAATACGAATAAAAATGTTGGCAAGTAGCAATGAAACTTTGTACACATGGTGAGGTGGTCCATAAGACTACTTCATTACAAGGATTTCTTAATTAGACGTTTGCTGTCCTTGGTAGACGGCCAAATACATAATATAGATACTACGGCAGTATAATTGTACTTACATTTATATTGCACGGTATTAGATATATATATCTGTCACAAAATGGCGGCGCTCGGGTTACCTTGAATTTACCAAGCTTTTACTCGCTTTGTCTTCATTTTCGAAGCCATTTGATCAAATGAGAAGTATTCAAGAACATTACTTTATAATACTGAGCCAGCGCCAAGCCTGCGCAGGACGTTTTCGAGAAGAAACAGCCGGAAAAAGAAGAGGTCCGGTAACAAAATGGCCGCCCCGGAGGCTTCTGTTCATCCGGTTAGAAATCGTCTTTGTTATCATTTCTTCCTTTACCGAACGAACGAAAGTTGTTCACGAATAGTTTCAAGAAGACTAATGTTGCTTAGAAGCTTAAATAAATCTTACTTGTGGTTTACAGCTCCCAATGCTACCGGGCTGAACGGCCATTTTATGAACGTTCTCGCATTTTCTGCACGTAATACGAAGACTAGCTAGCTAGCTGGATTAGAACAGTTAGGTATCAGAATGCACGAAGCTGTGTAACTGCAGGGCTCTATCCTGTGCAAAGTATCCAAACACTTAGCTAATTAATGCACCTTCCCCTGCAATTGTAATTGCCAACTTTCCAATGAGTGTGGATGTTTATGCACAGCTGTCTTGGTTTGTATCTAAAACCCTGATGCATTCATGCAAACCTCTGTGTGGTGCATCCTGGGGTCATTCTAGGATTTAGAGTGATGCTATATGGCATGACAAATGTGGGCACTATTACTAGCAAGTAGTTCGAGTATGGGGCGCCCAATTGGCGCCCCACAAGTTTTTTAACTCGAAATACTTGTTATTAGACAGTAATATGACAAAATTTGTATAATTATACTAAACTGTCATCGCCAACCTCTTCATGGAAGATGTGGAGGAGCAAGCCATGCACTCCGCCCCACTCCAACCCAGCCTCTGGCTGAGGTATGTTGACGATACCTTTGTCATCTGGCCTCATGGAGAACTTTCCATGCACACCTCAACCAGATGTCTACCAACATCCAATTCACAATTGAGAAAGAGGAAGAGGGGAGATTCCTCGATGTCCTGGTGACACGCAGCAAAGACCAACTGCCCACTGCAGTGTACAGGAAACAGACCCACACGGACCGGTACATCCCATACCATTCTCACCACCATCCCAGAATGCTGACAGGAGTGATGCGAGGTATGCAGGACAGAGCCCTTCGTATCTTCGACCCTTTCCTACTTTTCTAGCTTTCCTGGCATAATCAGCAATACTCCTTGTACAGAATGGACTGATGTGTGTCTTGAAACCACAAGTCTTGCTTTGGTACATGTTGTAAACATACAGTCGGTCATCCCAACTTGTCCCTCAGTCATGTGCCACTCACTCCCTTGATGAACACCTGTAAGGCATATTATACTTGACATATAGAGTGCTCTGTCCTGCCTTGACTGCTAGCCTCTAGCTACCTGTTTCTATTGAAACCACAAGTGTTTCACTTGGGGTGGATTCAAAGGCAGCTGGTCTTTGACCATCAGTACACCACACTGATGAGTCCCAATCAGGGCAAAACAGCTGTCTGTCGCTCTTCCATCCTTTGTTGGATGACTGGGGAGGCAATCACTGGTTGCCACAAAATATGACTTCGGTCCGTCTGGCCATGATTTCAGTTTTACTGACCTGGTCAGGTTAGCGTAATATCCAGTGATTACAGTGGAACCTGTCTAAGACGGTCACTGTGTAAGGCAGCCACCTCTCTAAAACAGCCAGCCTCCCTGGCTCCAGATAGCACTAAAGCATTGGAAGCTATCTCTGTAGAGCAGCCACCTCTCTATAATGGTCAGTTAGAACAGACCCACAGGCGGTTGTCTTGGCCAGGTTCACTGTACTATCATTTGCATTACAATTAGAGCTTGGCAACCACTTTCAATGCATCCATTGTTTGTGATGATGCATTGGTTCCTTGCAATAACAGCAAACTGGTCAAGACTGGTTAGAACTAGAGGTGCAGTCTTTGAATCCCAACACACAGCCTCTGAAGTTCAACACCTATAAAAGGGACTGCTGCCCAGGGACAAGGGGAAGATTTCAGAGTTTCCTCCATCGTGTTTTGCTGGAAGATGAGCTGCAATATTTGGATGGGTGCTTTGTTTGTACTGGCACTTGTTTTTGTATCCTCACCCAGTGCTGGAATGACTTCTGAGACTTGTGTGGCATCATTCAGTGACTTTGAGAAAGCTGCCATAACTGACAATGCTAACAATGTGCAGGCCCTGATCAAGGCCTTCTACCAGGTTAACAGCGTCTTCCCACTGTCTGTGGAGGTGGTTTACCATGTCAACTCCAGCAATGGAACAGGTTCTATCACTTCAGTCAATTCTGATTGCACTTCAAGAAGGGAGGTGTGGCTATGGGTGCCTTCACCTGTGTTCATCTTCATTGACCCAACTAGGCTGAACAAGTACGCCTTATTCACTCTCAACTACTTTGCCGACTGGAGCCCCAGACAGGTCAACCTATATATACCAAATATCTGCAACAAAAGCCTCAATCAATTCAACTTCCTCAATGACTTGACAATGAAAGTAAGATATACAATAGATGAGAGACACTGGTGTAGAAATAATAATAATAATCATCATAAATATTCTATTAATTGGCAATTATGTTCCATTGTAAACACAGGTTCACACGTATGCCGCACGTCAGATATCTGGTGAACGTGGACACCTTGGATACGTGCTAAGAGGCTGCAGCAATGGTCCTAAGAAACTATCACTGGTAACTGCCACTTTGCCGAACAATAACAAGGACCTGGAGATAGTATCCAGAGCAATGGTATATGTCTACTTTGGAAGCAACATGTTTATCATTATTTTGGTACTTCTGATTAGTGTGCTGTTCCTGCACAAGAAAGGTCATACTATCTCAAGCAGTGAATCACAGTCTTCTTTTGAAAACTACGGCTTATTCTGGGGATGTGTCTCAGTGTCTAGTGTTGGAAATGTTCTTATGACTGCACATGTAGTAATTATTGCAGAAATCCATTTAGAGTCTGGTGAAAGTAGGTTCAGTGCATCCTTTGCGATGGTGATAACTCAACTGGTCTTTGCAATATTTGCGTCACTAATAGTTGCCATTTATTATGGTAGAAAGTTCAGCTTTGAAATTCCATCCATCTTTGTTTTGCCATTGTCCATCCTCAGTTGCAATTATGCAAATGAGACAGTTAAGAAGATTGTGCGATGTGTCTCAATTTGGAGCCTACTGATGTTCCTTCTCCATGCCAGCAGTCGGGCATGCTTTGTATTTCTAGCTTTGCTTAGCAGGCCAGTCATTGTCATTTCTGCTACACTGGTGTACATCTTCGCTCTCTTCTTCTATGTTCACCTTCTTGCCATAATCTTCGCCTTTGCCAAAGCTAAAAAGAAGCAACACTGGAAGACTAAACTCTCTGCCATTATGATTGAAATGGTTCAAATCTTGGTTTTTGTCATTATATGTGCAACAGCTACCTGCTTTGGGTCAATAATTGGATACATCGGTGTGTTGGCCAGCTATACAGCAGTCATTAGTAGCCCCCATCATGTGCTTTCTGTCTTATTGGTACCATCAGCTTTTGCGGCATTTGGATGGACTCTGAGAAAGATTGGGTCCCAGTGGATGGAAACTTTTGTCAGCCCTAATGCAGCAAAGGAGGATGAACCGAAGCCACTACTTCAAGTGGAGAAATATGACGAAGGATGTACAAGTTTCCAAGAAGATTCAAACGATTATCGCGGAAGGAAAAAAAGAAAATATTTCTCACAATCATCTATGGAATCATTGCTGCAGTGATCACGTAATAAATTCATGCAAGAAGATACTCAAATAGCTTCGCTTCTGCGCGTTAGTTTAGAAAAACTCTGTAGTTACTTGTGCAGTAACCTGTGTGTGTGATCTAAGAATAGTAACTTACTTGTTGCTATTTCAGTGTGTTTTACCGATTGTACCTTAACCCTCCTTGCCTCCACCTTACCCCAAAATGGACCATTTTCTGATAATTTATTTCACGCGAACCCTTTCGTCGAAGACGGCCATTTTGTTATCGAATGAAAGCTATACCATTGGCGAACAGGGTTAAGGAGTAAAATCCGATCATAAAGAGTTTATACTGGTACTGCCTACCTGTAAAGACATGCTACCTGTGACCGTGGGGTTGCCACACAATATTCCGTATATCATCGTAAAATTTGTAGTATTCGTATAGAAAATGGCGTCGCAAAAAGGGGGTTTACTACAGAAGAAGTTGTAGCATACGTCGGACGTAATGATTCCTCGAACGAAAAAGAAGAATTGGCCGAGGAATCATTTACAGGGTTTATTGGAGTTGTTGCATCTGACTCGGATAGCGTAGGTGTAAGCGGCGACAGGAGAGAAGGCTGCTAATCGAACGAACTTGTATCTGGTAACGATTCCAGCGAGCAGGAAGACGAAACGGACACCAGCATGTTGCCAGGAGCCGATGCTGAGAGTATTTTCTATGTAGATGATCTTCCTTTGCAAGATGATGTAAGGGACAATGTTGCATTGAATGAGATTATTAGCGGGCTTATAACTCACCCCAATATCATACAATTTCTTTGATGTTTCGCTCATCAGAAAGAGGATAGACAGACCATTCGAATGATATGCAACATGAACCCATCACAGTCTTTTATCGCCCTACAAAAATTGTGAAATGCCTGTGTTACATGTTCAGACGATGATTTTCCGTATATTCCACGATTGCGCAATAGCTGATTACGCAATCTAGCGAAATACTTTTTTCTCTGTTTAATACTGAACATTTTGATGTGTAATTTGTCTTCTGTACTCAATCCTGAAGCTTGATACAATGATT
This sequence comes from Aplysina aerophoba, assembly GCA_949841015.1. Taxonomy (NCBI): domain Eukaryota; kingdom Metazoa; phylum Porifera; class Demospongiae; order Verongiida; family Aplysinidae; genus Aplysina; species Aplysina aerophoba. Next base: position 2,954,479 of record OX465033.1, read on the forward strand.
TGAATAAGGTTCAGTGATAAAACTGCTAATGTATGGGGAGGCAAGGAGGGTTAAGTTGAACTCACGTGTATTGTACGCATACGTAGTAGGAACCGCGTGTCTCTAGTGCAGTGCTTACCGAGTGAGGCTTTGTTCTATTGTTGGTTGTGTGTTGTTGAATCATTGTTGTTTGAACGTGTGCAAATGTCTGTATATACTGATTAAATGCCAGTACAGATCCTTATAGTTTTATATATTGTACTTAAGCCACTCACAATTATTATGTTTCACATGCAGTGAAAGTGAGAGTGTAAGAGGTACTGAAAGGGTTATTCACTTTCATTGTATTTATATATTACAGAAGTTTGTAGTATCTATATGTCATGTGATATACTCCGAGGCACATGTGATATATAGCACAAAATACCACATGTGCAACGCAGTGTGCATGTATGCACGTATGTAGTGGTTGGCTATGAACTGGTCCATATACTATAATTATGCATGTCATCATTAATTATGTTGGCTTGCGGCTATATATGGTGATACACGTACAGTGAATGGTTATGGTGAATGGAACGATTACAGACAAGTGGGCAAATGATTAAACTGAATTGCTCCTTCAGCAGTCTTTGGACTTGCATGAGAGCTATATTGAAGAGTCGGACACAGCTAAGCTGGATTTGCTCGAGGTTGTCTTCATTCGTCTCTCCAATCAGGTTGAGCACTATTTACAGGTCTATGGATGAGTCAATTGGAATATATCAAACATTTCGGCAACTTATATATAGAGGCAGTTATAGTTATAGTCCACACAGACTACACTATAGTTTGAGTTAGCATTATGCATCTGATTGGCTATATAAACACAGTCAGTACTATGCACACAAAACCAATACAAATTGCATCATTGTACATAGCATTGCTAAATGATCACTTGTTTCCTATCAAGAGGGTGGATGGCGATAAATGTATATATAAACCACATAGCGTCATGTGGAAAACTTCTATGTGGCTAGGTTCTTGCATGCTGGAACGGTTTGGGAAACTACACTAGCCAATGACTGATTTGAGAGGATCTCCAGACGTTTCAGCCCGATCCAGGGCCTACTTCAATGAATATGACACACCACATAGTGTCATTTTAGACATTGATAGCTTCATTTGCTTGATTTAATCACATTATGAATAATTATCAAGATGAATACACAGAGCAGCAAGACCTCATGGCAGCTAGAAAAACCTTAAGCTCGTACAATCATGCATGCTGCCTGATTAATCATTGTATTACTATAATAGTAGCCAACTATTAAATGTTTCTCATTGTCTATATTATCTAGTAAAATTAACACACATCTATTCCACTATATTATATGCTACTGGTGTACTTGTGCCTCTGCTCTTTGTGTGGTTACTTGCACTTGATGGGAATGGCCTCCACTGTGGCACAGAATGACCATGGTATATAGACTTCGGGTGGACCATAGAGAAGTTCAATATTATTGTGCAGTGTTTTAGCCACTTTTTTCAAAGCAGCAATAATTTTGCCAAGAAACCTTTTCCTGTTGCACCCAGTAGGATTAAACTCTCTCTGCAAAATCTCTTCAATGCCTTCCTTGTTGATGCCTTGGTGCAAAGTGCAGTTGCTGCTTTCACAGGAACATCCAAAAACCTGCAAATAGCGCTCAACCTGATTGGAGAGACGAAAGAAGACAACCTCGAGCAAATCCAACTTTGCTGCGTCCGACTCTTCAATATAGCTCTCATGCAACTCCAATAGACTCCAAGCATAGTGGTACAACTGCAGGAGGTGTTTCAAGTTCCATAAGGCATCAGCCGTGTACTGTAGAGTTGCATTGTATGCAGCTGCAGTGGGGGTTGGCGGGAGGACAATTGGTTCACACTGTCCATTCTCCTTTAGTCCTTCAATCCTGTACTCAGGTTCAAGGTATTTACCGTAGAGCAGAAAATGGGCAATCCTGATAGCTATGTCTGCTTCCCGGTGTGTGTTTGCAATAACATCAGTGTGGTTGATCAAGGTGCTCTGATTGCACCAGTACGGCTGATTTGGGGTGAACCCAGTTAGCGCAGCACCTGTCGTAGCTGAATGCTTGCAGGCCAGCAGAAGAGCTGAGATGGCAACAATTTGAAGTGGAGCCATTTCAATCCACGCACGTTTCTTGCTGATGATCGATGACTGTGTTATTCCTACTCTTGTTCACTCTCTCTGTTGGATTGTTGGTGCAGTGCCAATATCGCTCTATTCTTATATATCCTTGTTGTTGGATTACCTCGTTCTGCTGGTAATGCACATCATGCCCTTCACTGTTACATAATCATACAGTGTCAACAGCAGCATGCATGCATTGGATCATCGTGCATGCACAAAGTATACAGGCTTCTAGTAACTACACTACTATAATGTGTATGTGCGTACGTATACACATTATACGTATACGTTACAATAACATAGAGTTTACACACTGTATTATTTGATGATATTATGCATAATTATAGTATATGGACCAGTTCATAGCCAACCACTACATACATGCACACTGTGTTGCACATGTGGTGTTGTGTGTTATATATATTGGGGGTGCAGGTGGCCTGGCAGCATGAGTCAAGACTGGAGATGGGATGGCAAGGGTTCTCCTGGCAGTGACAAAAGAATAATAAACACCAACATCAACACTGCCCAATAATCACAGCTAGTTCAATTCAATGTATATCAGATGACTGATTAAATGCCAGTGCAGATCCTTATAATTATTGTATTTAAGCCACTCACAATTATTATGTTCATATGCAGTGAAAGTGAGAGTGTAAGAGGTACTGACATGGTTATTTGTTGTAGTTCATGTGTCATATATAAGCATGGATGGCATTATTTGCAAATTAACTATACATAGTTGTACATGTGGCAACCAAGTGGCTAAATGTATACATACGTATGTATGTACATTGGGAAAGGCAAGCAATGTGCCATCACAATGCATTGTGTTTGCTAATACTGAGTTATCGTCATAGTTTCAATTCAAATCATGCATTAGTTGTACCAAGTGGCTAAATGTATACATACGTATGTATGTACATTGGGAAAGGCAGGCAATGTGCCATCATAATGCATTGTGTTTGCTAATACTGAGTTATCGTCATAGTTTCAATTCAAATTATGCATTCACACCAGCAGGCATGTGATCCTGAATGTATCATTCCGGAATAATGACACACGCTTGGGATTGGTACTTGGTGCCAGGTACAGCGGTGCAGCGCATGAGCAAGTTTCTGCAACCCTGAACCCTCAGAGATTTGTATGTGAAAGTTGCCTAGCAGTACTACATAAACAGGGAGTCGCTTACTGTAAGTGTGAGAAATGTCCATGTTGTATGGCTATATATATAAGGTTGTCCTGACTTGAGTCTAGAGCTGCCCTGTACCAGGGGAAGTGCTACGCCTTCATGTCCATTAAATGTACAGACTTCATGGAAAGTGGTGACCTTGGGTCATCTGGAAGCCAATGTACGTATTACATAACAACAACTAATTTGGGATGACAATCATGCATTATGAGTTCATGCTTCCTGTGGGGTATGCATGGAAGTTTACAAGTGGGAGTCCTCTCCTGATCCCTCTTCCTCTCATGAACAATGACAAGATTCGCCAGTGTGTGCGTTCATATGTGTGTGTGTGTATGTGCGTGTGTGGGGGGTATGTGTGTGTGTGTGGGTGGGTGGGTATGTGAGTGTGTGTGTGTGAGAGAGAGAGAGTATAAAAAATCAGTATATGTGTGTGCATATACATGTGTGTATCTATAATAATGTGTGTGTGACGTGTGCTTGTGCATGTGTGTTAACACCTCATGCCTATATATGTCTTGACGAGTAGGAGGTAGCCATTGTTATGGACAACAGTGACTGTATAGGGCATATACAGTACACATTATCACTGTATCACGGTATATATATATATATAATATACACCCTCCAATGCATGTGCACTTATAGGATGTGCAGCTAATGTAAACAGGTGTGCTTGGAATGGGGAGTGTGGTAACCACTAACCCATACACCATTTGCGCACCATCATCTATATGTCCACCTCATACACATACACACTCCTTATCACTCCTTCGCTCACCCACACACACACAACACACCCTAACACACAGGTTTCCCCAGGTGCAGATTATATATGATGAAGCCCTTGACTCGATCTGCACGATGATACACTGAGAAGGTATTGTATACATATACATGTAGTATACTGTCTATATGTATGTATAGAGTATGCACTTGGGGCAGACTTGTTCATTGGTGGGTATATATGTCCATCTGTGAGTAGGTGTGTCCAATTGTGAGTGTGTATACATGTCCAATTGTGAGTGTGCATGTTCAATTGTGAGTGTGTGTGTCCAATTGTGAGCGTGTGTGTCCAATTGTTATAGCAGGTGTGTATGTCTGTGAGCAGATGTGTCCAGTATTGGGTGAGTGCATTCATTTGCAATTGTGAGTAGGTGCGTCCTCTGTGGGTGGGTGTGACTATCCTATAGAAGGCATGCATGTCCAACAGTGAATGCATGCACCCATCCAAGAGCTGGTACCAGTGTGCACGTGTCCCACAATGTGTGAGACTGCGTCTCATGAGAGATTCCTAATTTGGAAAAGGCAATCTGTGCTAAGGTGTTGGTGTTAGGTGGTCATCTAGCTATGACAAAAATGCCACTGACCTCATACCAGTCAGGTTTCCCTAATGATCTGACCTCATTAGGCATGCAGGCATTCACTACAAAAGGTTGGTTGTAGGGAAACATTGTTAAGCAATCAACTGTCTGTAATCATTCTTACATATGCCACAAAGTATGTGTGTGATCGTATACCAAAAGGAAATGAAGGAATAAAGCGAACACAAGCACACAATGGGCACTGACGCTCTCGGTATAGCAACAGTAGTAACACAGAAATCTCCTCACAGAGCACGGTGCTTAATTTAGAGTATGATACAAGTGCATGATACCAAAGGTGTACAGCAACGTGCGGGGTACGTCTATATATGGTAAATGCAATAAGAGAAATAAAATCCAAAGAAGTATACAACAAAAGCCATAAGTAAGACGCGCAGATATGATTGCGTATAGAGGCTCAAACTTGCGTTGCCATACAAGTAAGACGTGCAGGTATGTCATGTGCTTAAACTCAATAGATGACAGCACGGCATGAAGACAGCTTCACACACATAGAAGGACAGCCGCAAGGACAGCACTGCATGTGAATCAATCTGGGCATGCATGTACAATCGATCCCATGACGATGTCTGCCATGGCAACACTGATGGTTAAGTGCACGTGCATTAGCCATACATAGATGGTTACTACCGTTTCTTATGGTGCATGTCCAAACTAGCATGCCCAAATGCAAGTGTGGTGTATACTGATTATGTATGTATGCATCCTATAACTATGACACATTTATGCCTGTGCACACATGCAGTAGTGTATCGTATATAGAATTATGATGAATGCCATTCTGTATAGGGTAGTGCGCTTCATACCTCTGAATCTACGATAACACTTGTATGCATGCTTTTGGCTATGTATACTTCCATTACTGCATTTCAATGACCAATAGCATCGGTCTCCCCACCAGCGCATATCCACAATTGTCTTCTAAACCCTACACCCACACACCCCATTCCTCCCACTAACATATCCAATATCATCAGCTGGCATGCAGCACCACACTTCTCCACTGTCACACAGCCCTTTAACGCACTAGCTGTATACACAGGCACCATTCACACACTGCATATATTGGTATATGCACACACATGCAAATGCATATTGCATTATCTTGTTGCATGCATAATATTATATAATTTCACTGCACTGATTATATTGTGATAGTATATATTGGGCCTGAATTGTGCACATTCAACCACAACTATGACTCAAGTGCATTCATGTGTGCAAAATAGCGATATATGGCAATATCCAATAATTAATTAACAATTAATTGAAATTAAGACTAATATGAAGATTACAACCCAAAATACAGTTCAGTCATGATATGTGAATGTTCGTGTAATATGGTACTGCGCTGACAATACGTATAAACAGTTATCAGCAATCAGCGCAGTGACAGCTTTCCGGTGACACGAAGGGCGCATTAACTCTCTGCTTGGAGCCATCAGTACAGTACTCGTAGTAGTGGTGAACTCCTGTCTTAATTCCTCTGGCTTGGCAGCATTCACATTCCTGCTTCCATTGAAGCGCTCCGTCTCTCAGCGCAACGGTAGACGTGCTGTCACAGAGACCAGAACACCTGTATTCCAACGTCTGTCGAAGGCAAGCGACGTCTGGGTTCGTCTCCTTTCCCACCGCTACGAAGGACCTGACGCGCCGCAGTTCACAGGAAGTCTGCCCCTGGCTTTGCGCCAGAGACAGGAGGGCCGCAGCTAGGAGAGCAGTTGCGAGCGCTTTAGCGTGCCTCATCCTCTTCTTACCGTGACTGTACGTAGCTACATCAGCAGTATGACCTAATAGGGCCTAATGAGACACAGCAACTGCGTTCCACAGTCACGTGAACGGATGCACTTATTAAAATCGCTGTACTGAGATAGCTAGTTTGACTTTTCTTTATTATACTGTATCGATGTATGTATATGTCACCGGTTCTAGGTAATTGTGTGTGTGTGTGTGTGTGTGCGTGT
>OX465033.1:2966165-3064551 GCA_949841015.1 Aplysina aerophoba
CCCAACCGTCAACTTCTTTTCTCTCTGTAAGACAATCATGCAAAACAAACACACACAAGTACATACAGCCATACCGCCAAACGCAAAAGTGCACGTTGCACAGTTCTTGCATACAAATGAGCACGCACACACACACAAATACGTACACACACACGCACACACACACACACACACACACACACACACACACACACACACACACACACACACACACACACACACACACACACACACACACACACACACACACTGATCCCCCCACACATCATGTCGTATTAGCACACACATGCACAATATGTATGTATGCATATACACATATGTATAGTACAGTATGCATAAACATACATACATAGATCATGAGTTTACCGAGCCAGTCAGGCCTTTACCGCATACATAGATAAAGGGGGAAGGGGTAAAAGGTTCTTCTGTACCAGCTAGAATAGAAAACTAGAAAATCTTGCTGACATTTTGACCAAAATGTTGGGGTCTTCTTCGCCCAACAGAAGACCAGACTCTTCTGGTCGAAATGTCGGCACGATTTTCAGCCAGTTTTCTAGCTAGTATAGAAGAACTTTTACTGTTCATGCAACAGCCAGCCGGGAAGCCCACTTCACTCATACATAGAGATATCTCTATATAACACAAATCACTGCAATGAACAGTATAAGCATGCATACACATTAACATAACCAACACAACACAGCATGCACACACATATATTCCACATGTGGGCACAAACACGCTCACATAGCAAATCAACCAAGCAACTAGTGGCTGCCTAATGAGCAGTGCGGGTCACAGATGAACTGTGGCAGTGCTGTAACGTCATACACACACACACACACACACACACACACACACACACACACACACAGAATCACTCACAAAGTCTCTTTGAAGTCGAGCCAGCTCATTCTTATAGGACTTCACCCTGGCGGCCATCTTTCCCTTGACGTGAGACGGCATTTCTGTCACCTCAAGCTCCATCTGCTCCACCTACAAACATAAAATTGATTGGTAGTATTACGATAAATAGATCCTGATGAGCACATACACACGTAGCAGAATCAATCTATCACTAGCAACTGATCGCAGGACTCTTCACTTCGTAGGGTTTTGTCAATTGCGTAACTTTGTATGCAGGTGACAAAATGTCCTGGTACAAATTGCTATTGATTGATTGATTCTACTTGAGCATATACATATTATGTAGTAGAATTTCTACTACATAATATGTATTTGCTCATTATGTTCTAATCGCCAGTCGTCACAACATAGCAATGCGTCTCTGCAATATCACATACAAACAGTAGTACATAGTATATAAGTAATATTTATAAAAACTGGATACCATTTTGGTCCACTAAGTGCACCTTCCATGCAGTCCTCTTGAGTGCACTCATTGTACGCCACGTTTCACATTCGTAATTATAGTGTGAAGAGTCATTTACTAGTGTTAGTTAGAGATAGGGGGCAATTCCGGCAATCAGCAGAACTGGAGCTAACCAAACACTGCTGCTATCTGGCCACACAATTCAATAGTTTGACAACACGTTCGAAGCCTTTAATTGTAAATGAATGAATACGTATGTATTTATAAGACTATTAATCAACATTGAGGGGAAACCATTAACAAGGAAGCATGCATTTTCTACAGGGCTAGGAGGGCATTATGTGTCTGTAGCGACAGATAAATGACATGCACAGCTGGTACTGGCGTCACACTTGCTAGGATAGCTTGAGGTGGTCTTGTGTAGGCAACTGCCATCCTGCCTCCATTTAATAAGCTGACATCAGCCGAGTAATGATGTTGATTCGTAAAAAACGGAGCTAGGAATGATGGCCAGCTATGGTAGACTGCGCATTTACATACGTCACTGTCATATGCAGTTGGTGCACACATACACACACACACACACACACAGCACTCTTGCATTGACAATATGCAACGGTCAGACAGAACACTCACACACACACACACACAAGTACTCACCTGTTCTCGTGCTTCATCAATGTTACTTTCAATGAGTTTTATTTCAGTTTTACGGTCATCTGCAGCGAGTAAACCGGGTTTCTCCTAACCTCATGTCACACATCATTGGGCATACATACATACATACGAACATACATAGTTACAAGAAGGCAAAACACATGATAAAATGTAAACCATCCTAAGAGAACATCCGACAGATCAATACGTTCTAACCGTTTTCACCTCTCTCATCCCTGGACTTACGTACGTAGCTACTCCAGTTCAGATGCATGGGCTAGTCTCATCAGGAAATGAACACAAGTTTTACTTGGGCTTAAAGATTAAGCGCCCCGATTACCATTATTTCCAGCCTGTTAGCTACCTACCTACCTCCCAGAAGACTCGGTACGCGGAGGACTCTGGAACTGACTTCCGCCGATATTTGGGCGAATTGTTGCTCACAACTCTCAAACACTGAAGACATTTTGTCGAATGTACCGCGTCATGTGACTGTATTACTTGCTATAGTTTTGGTCTAGCTAGCCAGACACCGAGAACGGTCTAGCTAGCTAGACTAGCTTTTCCCTACTTCCTGTCCGCTGCGATACTTCTCGTCCCTATCAAACTACCACATTCCCTTACGGGCGTTTATGGGGGACGGTCTAGCTAGCCAGGCTAGACTACATGGCACCTAAGTCGTCCCACCCCACCACTTCCGCTGTTAACGGAAGTGGTGGCCCGACAAACGGTGGGGCGGGGCCAAGACAAACCTTAAACCGGCAAGGGCACACGTGACACTGCGCATGCGCAGTCTCTAATAACCTCGTGGGTCAGCTGGGAAGAAGGATAGAAAGCAGCCAAGAGTAATGGCTAACACGAGGCTGCATTATCGGCGAAGACATCCTTATAACTGCAAGTCAAATAGAGTTAGAATGTAAGCAATTATTCATAACCCTTTAGCGTGAGTAACCAGTGCGCTGTTTTACCTTCTTTCTTTGTGTCCTGCTACAGTTCGAAGACGCCAGGTGGAAGGTTGCAGTACATTTACACGAAGAAGTCGGGTACCCAACCAGTTTGCTCTGAATGTAAAACTAAATTGATAGGAGTAAGTTTGACTTAAATACAATTCAATATATGTACTGCAGGATGTAGGCACGCGAAACTACGTATAGGGTATGGCCAAAAGCGGCTTTTGCATGCTGCCTACCCGAGATCCGTCTATTGTCTTACATGCTTTGGCTTGTTTAGACTCGTGGAGTAGTCTTTTGTATTTTTCTGTTGTACAACAGAAGTAGGTGTATACGGTGCAAGTTACCCACAGGTAGGGGTGGGTGGTATTGATATATATAGTACCACTGTATTTCTTGGAAAATATTGCAATATAACTACAATACTGTATATATACATATATACAAATATAATATAACCTACTACTGGAGTAGCTGACTTGCAAGCTCCTCTCAATAACATGCTGCAAAGTTCTTAGAGCTTTTAATGATGAAAGGAACATTTTCTCGACCATGTGTATATATAGAAAGAGATTCCTTAGCTATATGGAAGTTACTGTGACTGTGAACTCCTTCCATTTTGCTTGCGCCTTTTCGTTCATACGCTGTGTGCGTTCATTGACAGTAATGATCGCGATGGCGAACTCGCTCGTAAACTCTGCGCCGCTGTTGGCGGATATGACTGATTCCGAGGTACGCCGGTGCAGAAACAAAACAAAATGGCTGTCCTGGAGGCTTCTGTTGCAGTATCAACTATATACCAGTATACCGCCCACCCCTACCCACAGGTCGCATGTTAACTGTGCAGGTGTCAGTATCAGCTGTTCCTTCTGACACCTGCTTAAATGACTTTCTAAGCCTTTGGTGCTCTTCCATTAGATAGGCTCTCAGAATCCTGTCATGAAGACTTTGAGCATAACCCTCTGCTGGAGATCATACTGATTTGTTTTATATTGATATAAAGAAATACAAGCTGACCAGAAGTGTTTGTGAGATTCTACATCAATTGCCGTTTGCGTTAGAATAGAGTTTTGGCAATACCTGAGCCTGTTCCTAGTCATCTTCTATTAGCTCTTTCTGTACCACGATTATATTCCTTGTAAACAGATTCCTGACATCCTGACAACAGTTCACATTTTGCAGTCTTCCCCAGAACTTGCTTGTTCAATACTGACTGAGGTGTTGGTATAAGGTTAACCCCTAGCAATGCATTCTATTCTCAACCTAATGCCGATCCTAAGCATGCGCAGTACCGCCGGCAAGAAGAGCAAATCAAATCTGTCTACTCATCCTTCACTGCATTTGTATATAAGGTGGTGTTCCGTGTGTAGCCTGTAGCTTTTTTATGCACATACACAGTGCAAGTTATAATATATGTGTATATGTATGTACGTACGTATGTGCTCTGCCAAAGTACCGTCTTGGTATATGTTCTTTCTCCCTCTTTAGATGCCCATACGGCGGCCTAAACAGTTGGCCAAAATCTCCAGAACGCAAAAGCGCGTTAATCGTGCCTACGGAGGCGAAATATGTGGCAGCTGCCTTCGTGAGAGGTGCGTGCAAGACCCTCCTCCTCTCTACAGTTCACGAGAGGCTCCGCCCTCTCACTACCTACCACCTTTGCAATCATTGGAACCACCGTTGTTCATGCAATAGAACATGTGCCTTGTTAGTTTTTTTTTGTATGCCTCATCCTGCCCATTTCTCTCCTTTCTTCCTCTTGTTCCCGACTCCCCATTCCTTCTCCACGCACTTCTCTCCTCTCTTCTCACAGGATTCTAAGGGCATTTTTGAGAGAAGAGAGCAGAATTGTCAAGTCAATGAACACCATCACTGCAAAAAAGTCATAATACCTTCACCCATTTGGTAGCAAAGGGTACACATTAAACTAAATTCCTATGTGTTGTTATGGGTACAATACAATATGGTATCCCTTGGAGTTAGCAGTCATAAATGCAGCTTATCGTCAGCTGCAGACTACGGAGAAGCTAAACGCAGGTCACGAACTTACTGTAGTCAATCATAATCATAATCGTATCGGTATAATCAATAAATTAAGAATCAGCATCATATGCGCTAAATACGGAAGTACCCTCAAAGCAAGCGTAAGTTTACTTAATGGAAAGCGTTACATATTTGCACAGCAGACTAACATGCTGTGCCTTGCCTGTGTCGTGCCCGGGCATAAATGCTGAATTGAGGCCGACGTATATACGAGCTACAAGCCTGCAAACATAGCAACCGGAGCCATACAACAAATGTGCGGCTCGCTCAGGCTCGCCCCAATTGAAGCATACTGGCACCAGGCCTGCTAGCATGTGCATGTGCATGCATGAGCTCATAGATTCCTCTATTATCTATGATCAGACAACCACCTATCTCGCCGTCGGCCATTTAACTCGATCAAAATGGCGGCCGGAAGTGGACAGGTAATCGCACGGAATACGCCTTTTTAGTAAATTGAAGGTTTACCTCTGTGTCTTGTGCTGCCCGGGACAAGATGGCGTCTCTCCTGCGCGGTCTGATCGGCTCTGGAGCGCAACAAGTGGAGCCCTCAAGCATCGAAACGGTAACGAACGCTTTAATTTTTGCAGGTTGCATTCATATACAGTTATTTGTGAGCGGATGCAAATTGTCCGTGCAGTATTGATGCACAAGGCACAGGGCACGTAGCCTGGTAGCGTCCTCTATGTATGCTGGAGTGTAGCTCGAGCTAGCTACCAACTCGTCTGGCAAGGCGTTCCATACTCACTGTATACTGTTATGTGATAGTCGGTCTATGACGTGAGTGTGTTCGGGTGTCATGCCAGAATACACACTTCCACGGAGAATAGATTAACTAGTAGAGCTGAAGCTGTTAGAATGTACTCCCAGGGTAGGAAGATATGTTGTTTTTAAGGATGTCGCAGATTAGTTTGTGTGAATATGGTGAGTTTTTGTGCCCAGAGTGTCTGTGGCTCTTTTAGTATGTATTCTCTGTGGTGAGTGTTGGAGCAAACTTATCTTCGCCCTGAAGAAGGCCAAAACATCAGCAAGGATACTAACAATCGAAAGCTGGTACCTAGAGAACCACCCCTTTCTCGTGCCTGTTGGCCGTTTAGGTTGAGAAGTTGTGTAATCGGGTGACGACTGCAACACTGGCCGATGACCGCAGAGATGCTGTGCGCGGATTGAAGGCAATGTCAAAGGTGTGTGTGTGTGTGTGTGTGCGTGCGTGTGTGTGTGTGCGTGCGTGTGTGCATGTGTGCATGTGTGCGTGTGTGCGTGTGTACGTGCGTGTGCGTGTGTACGTGTGTGTGTGCGTGCGTGTGTGTGTGTGCGTGTGTGTGCGCGTGCGTGTGTGCGTGCATGCATGTGTGTGTGTGCGTGTGTGCGCGTGCGTGCGTGCATGCATGTGTGTGTGTGTCTGTGTGTGTGTGTTCACATTTGCACCTTTGCCCACACTGCTCTTTCACTCACTTCCAATGGTGGTAAAACTTCTTTTGTGCACTGGTGTTTTATTGTTTATTTGGCCCCTTGCTGTTATTTCCATTTCCAATTCAGCAATTTCGCCTGGAAGTGGGGACACAAGCATTGGACATTCTCATTGATGTCATCAGGAATGACCGGTGAGTACCAGGTGAACAAACACATACAAAGTTTGCAAAAAGGTTGTCACAAAGGTCATTTAGCACACAATTCACCTCTGAACTTTGACCTTACTTTAGGCTGTAGCTTGTATTGGGTTGGTAACCACAAAAGTGGGCTCAACATTCAAGAGTTAAGTTGTGAGTGTTCCCGACATCCTTTCCCCAAAACCCTGTACTGTACTGTACTTGCACATCGTGCATATGGTGGGAAAAGTTTGCAGTTAAAATTTCCAATTTCAGCAGCTTTGTCTTGTTTAGGGGAGGACATTTGTGAATTAGGCAGAATAACAAAAATTGTGAACTGTAAGCCTCACAAAATTTTCCCGCTGTACTATAATTAAAGTTAAATTGCACTGTACGTATATGCAGCCAACCATCTCCTACCCTAGCTTGTATAATGGACATGTATGTATACTTTATTCACTTACACTGTAATTGTAATTGTATATACTTGTTAGCCCCTTTACTGTGCTGTGTGCATGCAGTTCTGACCTGGAGCTCCTGGAGTACGCCATGGACACTCTGCTCAATTTGGTGGAGACAGGTGATGGGTCACCAGAGGACCTCGGTGTGCAGTTCAGTGAGATCTTCCTCAAGAATGCTGCACATGTTCACCTGGTTTTGGACTGTCTTGAGGTGTGCATGTGCACGTGTGTGTGTGTGTGTGTGCGTGTGCGTGCGTGCGTGCGTGCATGTGTGTGTCAGTCAGTGCGTGTTACAGCTTGTATGTATACGTATATGTCACCAATTTGCTACAAACTCCTCCTGCGCTGATCGTTCAATTCAGGAATTTGAGTTCAAAGTCAGAATGGCTTCCGTCCGAGTGCTGACTTATCTCCTTCAGAACAAATGGTGAGCACTCCAACTCCAACACAGTGCGGAAGTGGTCACCACATGCAACCTTCTTATACATACCATTCCATTCAACTCTCTCTCTCTACCCTCTCTCACCTGTCATCTCTCCTTCCCCTTCCTCACCTAGTCTTGTCGTGCAGCAGATGATCCTGGAGAGTCCCATGGGGATATCCCGGCTGATGGACATTATTGCTGACAGTCGAGAGGCGATTAGAAATGATGTGGGTGGAGAGGAAGATAATGAAGAGTTGCAGATATTGCATTTTGGTTGAATCCTTTAACGACTGATTTGTTGTGTAGGATTACTGCAGTATACACAGTTCTCTGGTACCAGCTTGAAGGTGGATGAAAATCCTGCCAGCATTTAGACCATGATGCTCCGGTCTTCTTAAGGGTAAAGGGTGATTTTCATCTACCTTCAAGCTGGTACCAGAGAACTGTGTATCCTACATGCTGTAGCCAGCTGGGAAGCCCCCGTTTAATCCAGAGCCACTGCATGCATGCAAATTGGTCCAAAGAAATGTGTGTACTGCACATTGTCCACATTCTCTGAATGTGTCTGTGGGTGTACGTGTGCGCATCCGTGCTTGTCCATACATGTGTGTGATGCATACGCACATAACAACTTATAGTGCATGCGTACGTATGTCCGTGTGTCCGTGTGTAGGGTCTTCTTCTGCTGATGCATCTGACAAAAGACAATGCTCAAATCCAGGTACGCACGTACGTAGGTCTGTACACGTGTGTGGCACACACTCAGCACTTAGCCGACTTTGCCCCTGCTATGAAGGATGTACAAACAAGTACTAACTTATGTACAGTACATATGAATATGTTTACATACTTTTGAATAGTTGTGCAATGTATCTGACCATTAATGTTGTATGTGTAATGCACACACAGCACACACACACACACACATACATGCATTCAGTAAGTGCATATGTGCAACTTCTGATTGTAGCTCTTCTGGGTAAAGAGACAAATTCAGAGGCTTCACAGGTTTACTTCAGAGGTTTCACTGTTAATTTGATTGACTTGTGTGTAGTTGTGAATAGAAGTGAGTTCACTCTCTGGTATTGGTTCTCTGTGCAGAAAATTGTTGCATTTGAAAATGCTTTTGAACGACTGATCGATATTATTGAAGGAGAAGGATACAGTGACGGTGGTGTGTTTGTGTGGTGTGGTGTGTGTTCATGCATGTGTGTGTGTGTGTGTGTCTGTGTCATGAACACATGTGTGTGTATGTGTTTGTGTGTGCACGTGTTTGTGTGCATGTGTGTGTCGTACAGTATCGAGTGAGCAGTAAATCTGATCAAATCTTGTGAGTGACCTGTGACATTGCACACTAAACATTACTAACATAAATTACATGCATGCGTTCGTAGCCTTCTATGACTTGTATTGCTGTGAGCACATCTTCCATGCTTCTTCTCCTTCCACTCCCCTTCCCTCCCTCTCTCCTCCCCTCCTCTCCCCTCCCCTCCCCTTCCTCTCTCTCCCCTCCCTCTCTCCTCCCTCCCTTTCTCCTCCCCTCCCTTTCTCCTCCCCTTCCTCTCTCCTCCCCTCCCTTTCTCCTCCCCTCCCTTTCTCCTCCCCTCCCTTTCTCCTCCCCTCCCTCTCTCCTCCCCTCCCTTTCTTGTCCCATCCTCTCCCCCTCCCCTCCACAGGTATCATTGTGAAGGACTGTCTTGTCATAATGTTTGCAATGTTGAATGGAAACAACTCAAACCAAGCTCTCTTCAGAGAGGCCAGGTGTGTGTGTGTGTGTGTGTGTGTGTGTGTATATGTGCGTGTGTGCGTGTGTGCGCGTGCGTGTGTGTGTGTGCACGCGCACGTGTGTGGTTTGTATATACGTACGTATCCACTCTCCTTGTCCAGTCTTGTTCAGCGACTGGTTCCTTGCCTAGACATTGAGACTACAGGTCAGCCCCTCCCCCTCCCCTTCCCCCTCCCGCCCACGACACTCACGAGTGTTATGAGCAGACAGCACAGACACACACACATGCACATCAGTCAGTACTTCCGCTTAGTGTAGCACTGTTTGCCCTCAGGTGATTGGAAACAGGAGAGAATTGACAATGTTGTGCTAATCCTGAAGGTAGGTGTGCTGTTTTAGCGAAGCCTGTGTTGCAGGTGTAGTTCTAAGTTGTGTATGTATGTACATGTGTACGTACGTACATACGTATGTACGTACGTTGTCTGTCTCTGTTGTGTTCAGGTGGTTCGAGTGTTGGTCAGCCCAAACAACCCCAACCAAGCCACT
Organism: Aplysina aerophoba; assembly: GCA_949841015.1. Taxonomy (NCBI): domain Eukaryota; kingdom Metazoa; phylum Porifera; class Demospongiae; order Verongiida; family Aplysinidae; genus Aplysina; species Aplysina aerophoba. The sequence goes on from OX465033.1 coordinate 2,975,895, forward strand.
GTAGCCTGTCAGCGGAGTATGCAGCAGTGTGGTGAGTGTGGGTAGGGCTGTGTAGTGTGTGGGCGGGTGGCGTTGAGCTGTGTGATTGTGGGTGGGGCTGTGCAGTGAGTGGGCGGGGCTGTGGTGGTTTTGTGATGAACGTGGGTGGGGACGTGTGGATGGGTGGAGCAGGTGCAGGAATGTGACTGCGATTGTCCGACACGGTGTGACTGACTATTGCTAAGCAATGTTTCTTCAGATATGTCTGTACATATGTTTGAATCAAGAGTCCTTGACACTTATTGCTTGTGTGGAATGTACGTATATTGCAATGCGAATGCCCACTCCAGTCTAGTTGGCGACGGTGAGGGTTTAGACTAACTCTAGTCCCCTTCCACAATTACTGTAGGTCTGCTCAAGCAACTCCTGAAGATCATCTTCTCCAGCGGAGTTCACACGGACGTGTTGCAGGAGGTGAGGTTGTGCCTGCAGTGAACATCTCGTGTACGTCCTTGTACATACAGGGGAACCTCTATATAGTGGACGCCATTGGGACCCAGGTGGCTGTTCTGTATATATTGAGGGGTGTCCCTAAGTCTGAGGTAGATTTGTACACAGCTCTATGTGGTTGGGACTGCAGACAGTGTTCTTACTGGAGAGGTGTCCCTTAATCAGAGTGCCCTTTATAGAGAGGTTCCACTGTACTTGCAAGCCTTGTCTCTGAGATGCTTGACTCCCTTGGAGGTGAACAAATGTGTTGAGGTGGTCAGAGTCAGACCTAAGCGTAATAATCTGCACATCGCATTACAGAGTAAATTGTGCCACATACGTACATGTATGTATGTATGTAGTTTGCTGAGTATACGTTGTATGCTGCAGTCACCTTCACAATGTTTCCATTTGTCTACTAAATCTATTTTATGCCACAAATGGGTAACACACTCGCTCACCAAAGAGTGCAACGTGGTGGAGTGGTGGTGATTCTATTGTCACAATGGGGCATGTTGTTTTGCACACACTGTCACTGTCACTGCGTTACATGCGTACGTACTGTATGTGAGTGCATACTGTCTAGTGTGCATGTACGTTTGCATGCACGTACGTACATATGCAAGAGCGTATGTATACGTACATATACACATACAGTATGTACGACAGTACATAAGTATGTTCATACAGTGTGAACGAGGCTGATGTATTAGGCACTGAAAGTGCCTTGGACCCTCCCCCTATGGCATGCAATGTTTTTAATGGAAATTGTGTGCCATATTGATTGCATCTGTTCTGAAAAAAACTGGACGGATTTACTCCCTGATGTCAGTTTCATTCATGCTGGAATCAAGACGAATTTTCCCGACCAGCCCCATCTTGTCTAACTCAATGCGCCCCTTCCCTCTGGGAATGGACACTCTTTGGGGATTTGTAATGTAGCCCTTGGGGAGTATTTGATATTGTTATCCCACACCTGCAGTCTGCTTGCATTCCCCTTCTTCTTCAAAAAAAACTGGAGTGTAGTAGGATCTTCGCTCTTCTCTTCTTGACTCTGTTCTGCTCTGACTCTTCAGGACTACGTACTTTGCATTACTGTTGAAACTGGCCTTCTGCTGAGGGCATCCCTTACAGCAGAGGAAATAATCTCTCTAATTATCATCAGCCATTCTGCTTGGGGGAGGAACAGGACCATGTGCTTCTGTTTAAAGTAATCACTGAAGTCATGGTTGACATCATCCAGTGATGTAATTTGCTTCTTTCTAACCATCACATGACATCACACGGTAACCATGTGATGTCATGTGATGTGTGACATCACATTAAATATCACAGATATTATAATAAATATCACCCATATATAATAAATATCACCGATACAGGCTTTGCGCTGGCTTAGTATTATGAAGAAGTGTTCTGGAATACTTCTCACTCGATTGAATGGCTGTGCAAGTGAGGACAAAGCGAATAATAGCTTAGTAAAGTCAATGAACCCCATGGCGCCGTCATCTTGACAGATATATATATATATACATACATACATACGAACATGAAGCCATACAAAACCTAAATCTGAAAACAATATAGGGGGCGCCTTTATTGTTTTCAGAACTGAATTGCTTACTTGGTGGTGGCTGTATCTCCTTACGTCTAGAGACTGCATATGCGAATGCTTAACAATATGAAAGGCAAGCCACACAACAGTGACACAAGAGTGGCTTTCGAATTCAACGTCCCCATGCAATTTCTGAGCAACTAAATTGATATACACTCTCGATGGCGTATTCACACCCTCAGATCTCGTACAGTATCCACAGTCTGCCATCAAGTGTGTGCAGTAAAGTAGTTATGGCTGAGATATGGCGCCTGATTTCACATGGCATTCAAACACGATACCTGGCATAATTATTTGGAATGAAGCCCACATTAATTATATCACATTAGCAGCACCCTCACACACAATCTTGAATTAAAGATACAGTACTATAACACTTAATTTGGTAAAGCGTATAAGTGGTTGATTCACTTGCAAGTTTAGAGGACATCGGTACTAGCAATGCCGAAAACCTTGCTAAGGCACTTGTGGGGAAATTCTTTGTTAGCATGAAAAGTAAATCCAAAACAGACCTTGCTCCGATTTCATTTTCCAGAAAGCTAACAAACTTCGAGTTGAATTCCACTGGAATCTCCATACAGAGGATATGCCTTGGGTCCTTTGCACTTGCAAACTCAGCTGCCACCTTCAGAAGGCTGCGAGCAACGCCAGCACTGCTGGCATACAAGGGGGCTATGTAATAGCTGGCCTGTTGTGGAAAGCAAATGGTTTCACTCATTATCAAATATCCAACCACTGCACCATTCTTGTCAATGGGAGCCCAGCTGCTCTCCTGCAGATGACACAGCCATGCAGCTAGGAGTATCTTGCAAATCTGTGATGAGCCCAGCATGTCTGCACTATAGGCAAACACCTTCTCAAAGTCAACCTGGCTGGCTGGCAAGATCTCCTCTACTGAAGGTGGCAACTGGCAGCTTGCAAGACCTTCGGCAGCACGTGAAGCAGTCAATTCATATCATATGACTTATATCGGCCAACCTGGTTGAAACCCGTTCTGCACATGGTGATCCACCAAATGCGTTAGAGAGAATGTCTGAATGTTAGACTGGTCCTTGTAAGACAGACAGAAATTGTACAGTGTTTTTTCCAAACCCTGATCCTCTGTAAGGCTTGGCAACGATATAGTAGCTTCCAATAGCCTCAGATTCCTTATGTTTGACCAGCGAGATGCAGCCAATTCGCTTTCTGTCCAGTTCAGCAATGTAGAAAGAAGGGGTAAAAGTAGCACTCAGCTTCTCACGGGGCATGAAACCCTCCTCTGTAGCCATTTCAATCACCCACTGAAGATCATCCAAAGATGTGGCACGACGGATAACAAACGTCTCCTCATTCTTGCTCATTCCTTCAGATGCCATCATTGGGTAGTCTACCTTCAGTCGCGTATCTATAGCTGTATATATCTAACAACTGTTGTGATTCAATTCACTTGGATCGTGTTTTGTATAAAGTTGTTATTTCCTACAAATTCATTGTTTACAGTGACTGGTACAAATGGACACAGATTCCGGATAGTAATGGTGACTTCATACATGACATTATCATTTGAAATGAAGTCCACTTCAACATTCTTGTCAATGGCAGCCCGGTCTGCTCAAACTGCAGATGACACAGCCATGCAGCTAGAAGTCTTGCAAGTCTGTGATGTACATACAAGTGTCAAACTGCAGAAAACAATATACAATGTAAAGGAAACTAAAAAACTGAATGGCAGCATCAACGTTATCTTGGGAAGGACAGAATAAGACAAAGACCGAACAGTACAGTACATCAGCTGAAGAGTCCCTCTGCAGCTGGCGTCCGAGTCACTCACTTATTAGTGACTCACTCTTCAGCTAGCATTAGTGCTCTAAAAGTTGACAAGCAAGCTAAAAGTAAGTATACGTGCATGAGCTTGTGAGGGATACTAAACTCAAACCGAAGACGGAGTGTGGACAAAAGGTTGCAAAGGCTATCAGAACTACGGAACAGCACATACGCTGGCTGTGCCGCAGTTGTGATAACCTTAGCAACCTCTTGCAGACATCTGACCCTTGAGGGAATATAGAAGCTACCAAAGAGCGCACACACTTTCTTGAGAGGGATTTGCAATATACGACAGAATGCAACACGGCCTTGAAAGAGATGCTGAAGCTAGGTCAGAGCACATACTGTACATGGCTTGGAAAAGAATACCACAAATCATGGTACAGCAAGCAACCGGAGCCTGTATGTTGCAAGGAAAGTGAGCATTCTTCTCTGTAGCCCAATCTTTTGTGTGGTGGAAAGAACCCATGTACTAAAAGTCATCATCGTTCATGTCAAAATTAAATTGCTTACTTGGTGGTGTTACTTCTGAAGCTGCATGCATATTTTGGTACTTCTGAAGCTGCATGCATATTTTGTTACTTCTGGAAGCTGCATGCATATGGTGTTACTTCTGAAGCTGCATGCATATGGTGTTACTTCTAAGCTGCATGCATATGATGTTACTTCTGGAAGCTGCATGCATATGGTGTTACTTCTAAGCTGCATGCATATGGTGTTACTTCTGAAGCTGCATGCATATGGTGTTACTTCTGAAGCTGCATGCATATTTTGGTACTTCTGGAAGCTGCATGCATATGATGTTACTTCTGGAAGCTGCATGCATATGGTGTTACTTCTGAAGCTGCATGCATATGATGTTACTTCTGGAAGCTGCATGCATATGAATTCAAACGTCTCCCTGCAATTCAAACGTCCCCCTACAATTTCTGGGCAACCAAAAAGGCGATAAACCACTTGCTGTATTTACACACTCTTGATGACGTACGTATTTGCACCCTTTTGACCTCCAACTTTTTTTCTTATGCTTTCAGGTGGCAGCCCCCTATATTGTTTCATTTTGCGCCCGTCGTATGTCTTCATGTTACGGATATATGTCTAATATTATATAATTACTAGAGAAGATTAAAAATTTTCTACAAAAATGGTAAGAATGTAGGGATGGCACAAAAAGGACAGAAACAAGAGGGGATGTCATGTGGTGAAGTATTTGCTGTGTGTGGTTCGTAGCCTTCTTTCGCCGGTTTTCTGCGTATTTTCGAATTTCGCTCCTATACCAATGTATAGGGAAAACGAAACACCCTGTGCCATCCCTACATAGAGAGTGCTACCGCACTCTCTGATATATATATATATAGCAATTAATATATATATATATATATATATATGTATATATATATATATATATATATATATATATATATATATATATTATTGATGGTACGGTAATATAACTTTACTAGAAGTTATATTGTAAAGTACAGGCAAAGTATTGTGTTCCGTTACATTTGTATTGGCGGCCATTTTTCTGTAGCTCGGAAGAAGAAAGCCCCACAGACCTCAGAAAGTCGCACAAGCCGCCGTTTGTCGTCGTTCTGAACACCACGCTGTGTTCGTTGGATGTCTACATCAATGTTGTCCGCACTAATGCCTCGGACAAGGGACAGGAGGGACGCTTACCTTGAGAAACGCGCCGTATCGTCTGCAGCGTGTTTGGTTTGTGACTTCCCGACTTACAATCTACGAAGCACTGCCGAGAACAATAGACAGGCTTAACGCCAAGCTTGGTGAGGGTGTTAAACGTCTATTCTAAACTTTGCTAGCTATGTTTTGCGTAGGAAAGCTTAGTATGCACTGAAAACGTATAAGAATAATGTCTCCGGCAGTGCGCGCTGTTTGTACTCGAACGAATTCTTTTCTGCCTTGACTAAACACCTGCTACTGAGTCCCTGCTACCTGTGTGTGTGCATGTCCTGCATTCTTAATTGTGTTTATGTCTTGAAACGCAGAAATACAATCAATGTGGCTAGTCGGTATAACATAGCTAGCCAGATTGTTTGATGCAACTCCAAATGAGGAGGGATTCAAAGAAAGGAAAATGCATGCACAGTCTGTCTGTGTCTGTGTGCCCATGCTGTATGGGCATATGCTGTTGCATTGCTCTGACATGTTGTCAAGTCCTAACTTGCGACTGACGACAGCAAGTAGTTCGAGTTGGGGCGGCAGCCCCACAAGTTTTTTAACTCAAAATACTTGTTCTTATTTGTCCTGTTGTAGTGTATTAGAACTGTTGCTGAGGTGATCCGCGGTAACCCTAGCAACCAGCAAGTGTTTGACCAGCTCCAGACGCCCTCCACTCCGCCCCGCCCTGCCCCCCTCGCCATCCTCATGTCAATGGTCTCGGACAAACAACCATTTCAGCTCAGACTGGCGGCTCTGTACTGCTTTCAGGTGCGTTGGGATGCGCAGAATTGGTAATGCATTGTGGTAGCCATGTAATTCAATGTCTCTAGAACGGTGAGTAACCAACTCCGCCAACACTGCTGGCAATGGTACCACACTAGTAGCAGCTACGTACGTACATATACGCACATACATGCATGGTACATACATACATACTATCAGGAGCGCATAATGAGTTATAAAATGCAAGGGGTACCCCTATATACTGTATATCATGCGCTCCTGGTATTATATACATATACATATTGGTACTTATAATAAATAAATAATAATAGTAATTATATAATTTGTCCCTATTTTAAATGATGAGCTAATTCGATCACATGGCCTAACACTAAAATTGGTACTTATTCAATGTTCCTAGAACGGTGAGTAAACGACTTCCTGCTACGAATGTCAAATGGTGGCACTAGTGGTGGTACATACATGCACAGTGGCCTGCTCTTGTCTAAAGACATTTGTTAAACAGGGAAATTTGTTCTACATACATATGTATATGAACATTATTTGAACAGAAGAATATGGTACATGCGTACATACGTACAAGCATTGATGTGTGGGAATTTGTGTTAAAACACAGTCTGTGTTGTTTCTGTGAACACATGCAGTGCTGCATTCACAAGAATCAGGACTTACAGGGTAAAGTGATTGACACACTGTTGCCATCAACTGAGGAAGGTTTGTGTGTGTGTGTGTGTGTGTGTGTGTGCGTGCGTGTGTGGGTGTGAGCGTGCGAACGTGTGTGTGTGTGTGTGTGCATGCGCATTCATGCGTGTGCATTCGTGTGTGTGTATGGTGTATCTGTGCACATGTGCATCCATGCATGCGTGTTCATGCGTGTGCATTCGTGTGTGTGTGTATAGTGTATGTGTACGTATGTGTGCGTCTGTGCGTCCATGCGTGCGTGCTTGGCATGTTCATGAGTGTTTGTGTCTGAGCTGTACTTGAGACTTTTCCTTTTTCTGTAGCAACTGACATCACAGCAGGACAGGTACTCTGCACTGGCCTGTTTGGGTAAGTCCCTGCAATTTTGCATCATGGTTACTCACCTGCCTATTCTAGCACCTATGTACACTACTAGAATTAGGTATCATGCGTATCATGTTTTCCTCTGTCCTTCCACTCCCTTTTCCATCTCTCCACACTCCCCGCCTTTTCCCTTCCCCCTTTTCCCTTCCCACCCTCTTCCCTGTTCTCTCCCCTCCCCTCCCCTCCTCACTTCTCCCATCCCCTCCCATCCCCTCCCCTCCTCTCCTCTCCTCTCCTTTCCTCCCCTTTCCTCCCCTCCCCTCCCCTCCCCTCCCCTCCACTCCCACTCCCCTCCACTCCACTCCACTCCTCCCCTCCCCTCCCCTCCCCCTGTAGCTCTGACCCCGTTGGTCATTGGTGTGCTGCGGTCGCACTTGCCAAGTGTCTCTCCGGGAGTCCTGATCAGCAACAGCAGCTGCTGAGGGTTCAGCTGTCTATGAAAGGTCTGTATGCAGCACACACACTTCTCACAACATTTTATGTATGTATGTACGTACGTATGTATGTATATGCACATCAGTACATGTAACACATGTTACACTTACCCATGTACACAGATGCACACACGCACACATACTGCTCCGATAGGTACGTAGTGGCTCTGCATGTGAAGTTCAATGTTCCTTCTTTCAGATCATGGTCAGGTGACCCTCCTCCAGCAGGTGTCTGGCTTCCTTATGCAGGTGTGTGTGGTGTGCATATGTGTGCATGTGTGTGTGTGTGTGTGTGTGTGTGTGTGTGTGTGTGTGTGTGTGTGTGTGTGTGTGTGTGTGTGTGTGTGTGTGTGTGTGTGTGTGTGTGTGTGTGTGTGTGTGTGTGTGTGTGTGTGTGCATGTGTGCATGTGTGAGTGTGTGTGTGCTCTAATGCACTTATATTGTCTAGCTCATTGTTCTTGTCTCATGAATATGGTAAGGGCTTTTTGTCACGTACTGTTCAACTGAATGGTGCGATTTGTCAGCGGCTGATCAAGGCCTACATATCCGAAACTCTTTGTCAATTTGACTTCTTCCACGATGCACATTGCTCACAAATCCCCCATTCACTTCTCATGAAGCATCCCTCTCCCCCTCCCCTCTCAGAGTGAGCTACAGCTGTCCAGTCACCTTGGGTTCCTCATGCTTCTCATCACGTGGCTGCAGAACTGCCCTTTGGCTGTGGCACAGTTCCTCGACATCTCCAACATCATACCTCACGTATCTCCTACCTGTGTGTGTGTGTGTGTGTGTGTGTGCGTGTGCGTGTGCGTGTGCGTGTGCGTGTGCGTGTGCGTGTGTGTGTGTGTGTGTCTGTGTGTGTTAGTAGTTGTTTAGTTCATGTGTCATGTAAATATACACACACACACACATATATATATATACACACTAGCAGTGGCAGCCCACCTTCGGCGAGCTTCTACTGCTATGGCGCACCGTAAACGACATTCCTGCATTGGCATTTCTATGACGGCGCTTCCACAATCTCAATGTGTGAACCGCGCACAGAAGTCCGTATACTTTCTCCATAAAACAAAAATGCCGGACAGTCTTTTTCTGGTTTTTCACCTTGCGCTCCTTGGCTAAAGCGTATTTGCGCACGTCGCCCCCTCGAGGACATTCTACGGTAGGGGTTCCAAAGCGCTGTGAAGGTTTCGTGGCGATTTGGTTGTGTGCATGCGAGGAGTTCGCAGACAACCGTTTTCAACTCCTCTTTATGTATGTCTATAGATATGTATAAGCATGTATGCCCATATCATTTCCAAACATACAACATATATATGCATGTGTCTGTATTGCTTCAGAGTAGATACTATAAACTTGTAAATACAACGAAAGTGAATAACCATTTCAGTACCTCTTACACTCTCACTTTCACTGCGCATGTGAAACATAATAATTGTGAGTGGCTTAAATACAATAATTATAAGGATCTGTACTGGCATTTAATCAGTCATCTGATATATAACACACTACCACATGTGCAACACACTGTGCATGTATGCGCGTATGTAGTGGTTGGCTATGAACTGGTCCATATACTATAATTATGCATATCATCATTAATTAATACAGTGTGTAAATTATCATCATCATTAATTATGTTGGCTTGCGGCTATATATGGTGATGCACAGCGAATGGTTATGGTGAATGGAATGATTACAGAGAAGTGGACAATTGATTAAACTGAATTGCTTCTTCAGTAATCTTTTGGAGTTGCATGAGAGCTATATTGAAGAGTCTGACGCAGCTAAGCTGGACTTGCTCGAGGTTGTCTTCTTTCGTCTCTCCAATCAGGTTGAGCACTATTTGCAGGTCTATGGATGAGTCAATTGGAATATATCAAACATTTCAGCAACTTATAGAGGTAGTTATAGTTATAGTCCACACAGACTACACTATAGTTTGTGTAAGAGACTGACATTAGCATTATGCATCTGATTGGCTGTATAAACACAGTCAGTACTGCACAAAACCAATAGAAATTGCGTTATTGTACATAGCATTGCTAAATGATCACTTGTTCCCTATCAAGAGGGTGGATGACGATAAATGTATATATAAACCACATAGCCTCAGTTTATTCATTGATCATTTCATTTGCTTGATTGAATCACATTCTGAATAATTATCAAGATGAATACACAGAGCAGCAAGACCTCATGGCAGCTAGAAAAACCTTAAGCTCGTACAATCATGTATGCTGCCTGATAAATCATTGTATTACTATAACAGTAGCCAACTATTAAATGTTTCTCATTGTCTATTATCTAGTAAAATTAACACACATCTATTCCACTATATTATATGCTACTGGTATACTTGTGCCTCTGCTCTTTGTGTGGTTTACTTGCACTTGATGGGAATGGCCTCCACTGTGGCACAGAATGACCATGGAATATAGACTTCGGGTGGACCATGGAGAAGTTCAATATTCTTGTACAGTGTTTTAGCCACTTTTTTCAAAGCAGCAATAATTTTGCCAAGGAACCTTTTCCTGTTGCACCCAGTAGGATTAAACTCTCTCTGCAAAATCTCTTCAATGCCTTCCTTGTTGATGCCTTGGTGCAAAGTGCAGTTGCTGCTTTCACAGGAACATCCATAGACCTGCAAATAGCGCTCAACCTGATTGGAGAGACGAAAGAAGACAACCTCGAGCAAATCCAACTTAGCTGCGTCAGACTCGTCAATATAGCTCTCATGCAACTCCAATAGACTCCAAGCATAGTGGTACAACTGCAAGAGGTGTTTCAAGTTCCATAAGACATCAGCCGTGTACTGTAGAGTTGCATTGTATGCAGCTGCAGTGGGGGTTGGTGGGAGGACAATTGGTTCACACTGTCCATTCTCCTTTAGTCCTTCAATCTTGTACTCAGGTTCAAGGTATTTTCCATAGAGCAGAAAGTGGGCAATCCTGATAGCTATGTCTGCTTCCCGGTGTGTGTTTGGAATAACATCAGTGTGGTTGATCAAGGTGCTCTGATTGCACCAGTACGGCTGATTTGGGATATGTCCAGTTAGCGCTGCACCTGTCGTAGCTGAATGCTTGCAGGCCAGCAGAAGAACTGAGATGGCAACAATTTGAAGTGGAGTCATTTCAATCCACGCAACGTTTCTTGCTGATGGTCAATGACTGTGTCCTTCGTACTCTTGCTCACTCTCTCTGTTGGATTGTTGATGCAGTGCCAATATCGCTCCATTCTTATATATCCGTTGTTGTTGGATGACCTCTTTCTGCTGGTAATGCACGTCATGCCCTTCACTGTTACATAATCATACAGTGTCAACAGCAGCATGCATGCATTGGATCATCGTGCATGCACAAAGTATACAGGCTTCTAGTAACTACACTACTATAACTATATACGCATGCACATTATACGTTACAATAACATAGAGTTTATACACTCTATAAATTGAAGATGATATGCATAATTATAGTATATGGACCAGTTCATAGCCAACCACTACATACGTACATACATGCACACTGTGTTGCACAAGTGGTATTGTGTGTTGTAATATATTGGGGGTGCAGGTGGCCTGGCAGCATGAGTCTCAAGACTGGAGATGGGATGGCAAGGGTTCTGCTGGCAGTGACAAAAGAATAATGAACACCAACATCAACACTGCCCAATAATCACAAACTGATTGACTGTTCATGTGTGTGTTGTGTGTGTATGCATGTAAGCATTCACTGGGCACCTGTAAGAGTAGCCTTTAGGCTAAAGGCCTTCCCCAGTTAAAATACGACTATCAATCAATCAATATCTCATGAGTGATTCAATATTGCCTGTACTGATCCTTATAATTATTGTATTTAAGCCACTCACAATTATTATGTTTCACATGCGCAGGGAAAGTAAGAGTGTAAGAGGTACTGAAATGGTTTCTTCACTTTCATTGTATTTAGGACTTTTTCGAATCTAATATGTAGATGTGAAGCTACAGGTTACTGCACAAGTTACTACAGAGTTTTTCTAAACTAATGTGCAGAGGCGAAGCTATTTGAGTGTATCTTCTTGCATGGATTTAGTGCGTGATCACTGTGGCAATGATTCCATAGATGATTGTGAGAAATATTTTCCTTTTTTCCTTCCACGATAATTGTTTGAATTTTCTTGGAAACTTGTACATCCTTCATCATATTTCTCCACCTGAAGTAGTGGCTTCAGTTCATCCTCCTTTGCTGCATTAGGGCTTACAAACATTTCTATCCACTGTGACCCAATTATTGACCCAAAGCAGGTAGCTGTTGCACATATAATGACAAAAACCAAGATTTGAACCATTTCAATGATAAAAGCAGAGAGTTTAGTCTTCCAGTGTTGCTTCTTTTTAGCATGTATGTATGTAGACTGGGAAAGGCAAGCAATGTGCCATCACAATACATTGTGTTTGCCAATACTGAGTTGTCGTCATAGTTTCAATTCAAATTATGCATTCACACCAGCAGGCATGTGATCCTGAATGTATCATTCCTGGAATAATGACACACGCCTGGGATTGGTTCTTGGTGCCAGGTACAGCGGTGCAGCGCATGAGCAAGTTTCTGCAACCCTGAACCCTCAGAGATTTGTATGTGAAAGTTGCCTAGCAGTACTACATAAACAGGGAGTCGCTTACTGTTAAGTGTGGGAATGTCCATGTTGTATCGCTATATAAGGTTGTCCTGACTTGAGTCTAGAGCTGCCCTGTACCAGGGGAAGTGGTATGCCTTCATGTTCATTAAAGTTCCCCAGTTAAAATACGACTATCAATCAATCAATATCTCATGAGTGATTCAATATTGCCTGTACTGATCCTTATAATAATTGTATTTAAGCCACTCACAATTATTATGTTCACATGCAGTGAAAGTGAGAGTGTAAGAGGTACTGAAATGGTTATTTGTTGTAGTTCATGTGTCATATATAAGCATGGATGGCATCATTTGCAAATTAACTATAAATAGTTGTACATGTGGCAACCAAGTGGCTAAATGTATACATACGTATGTATGTTCATTGGGAAAGGCAAGCAATGTGCCATCACAATAAATTGTGTTTGCCAATACTGAGTTATCGTCATAGTTTCAATTCTAATTATGCATTCACACCAGCAAGCATGTGATCCTGAATGTATCATTCCTGGAATAATGACACACGCCTGGGATTGGTTCTTGGTGCCAGGTACAGCGGTGCAGCGCATGAGCAAGTTTCTGCAACCCTGAACCCTCAGAGATTTGTATGTGAAAGTTGCCTAGCAGTACTACATAAACAGGGAGTCGCTTACTGTTAAGTGTGGGAATGTCCATGTTGTATGGCTATATAAGGTTGTCCTGACTTGAGTCTAGAGCTGCCCTGTACCAGGGGAAGTGGTATGCCTTCATGTTCATTAAAGTTCCCCAGTTAAAATACGACTATCAATCAATCAATATCTCATGAGTGATTCAATATTGCCTGTACTGATCCTTATAATAATTGTATTTAAGCCACTCACTATTATTATGTTCACATGCAGTGAAAGTGAGAGTGTAAGAGGTACTGAAATGGTTATTTGTTGTAGTTCATGTGTCATATATAAGCATGGATGGCATCATTTGCAAATTAACTATAAATAGTTGTACATGTGGCAACCAAGTGGCTAAATGTATACATACGTATGTATGTTCATTGGGAAAGGCAAGCAATGTGCCATCACAATAAATTGTGTTTGCCAATACTGAGTTATCGTCATAGTTTCAATTCAAATTATGCATTCACACCAGCAGGCATGTGATCCTGAATGTATCATTCCTGAAATAATGACACTCGCTTGGGATTGGTACTTGGTGCCAGGTACAGCAGTGCAGCGCATGAGCAAGTTTCTGCAACCCTGAACCCGCAGAGATTTGTATGTGAAAGCTGCCTAGCAGTACTACATAAACAGGGAGTCGCTTACTGTTAAGTGTGGGAATGTCCATGTTGTATGGCTATATAAGGTTGTCCTGACTTGAGTCTAGAGCTGCCCTGTACCAGGGGAAGGGGTACGCCTTCATGTCCATTAGACTTAGAGATTCCTTGGAAAGTGGTGACCTTGGGTCATCTGGAAGCCAATATACGTATTACATAACAACAACTAATTTGGGATGGCAATCATGCATTATGAGTTCATGATTCCTGTGGGGTATGCACGGAAGTTTACAAGTGGGAGCCCTCTCCTGACCCCTCTTCCTCTCATGAACAATGACAAGATTCACCAGTGTGTGCGTGCATGCCTGCGTACGTGCATGTGCATTTTGTGTGTCAGTGTGCATAGGTTTGTACTGACAGTATGCACTTGTGTGTTTTTGTTCAGCATGGTTTGGCAGACTTTTTGTCTGTTAATAGCCATCACTAGCTGTACCAGTTGTTGTAGACATGTACACATTATGATCCTTTTGATACCAGTTCTACAAATGTACATACATGCATTTATGCTGTATTCTGTGAGTTGGCTGCCATTTTATTTGCAAAAATTTGTGAACCTTTTCATTTGCAAAATTTGTGCAATTTCTTAAAGTACATATGTACATACATATGTACAACTTTGCCATAAAATGAAGAGCAAGTATTGTACGTAGGTATGGTGTTTTGCATATTTTATCCTTGTTTTTATATTTTTTCACTGTATTTAATCCTTGACCACGCCCACCAGCTAACGAGCCTAGCCGAGGCAGAGAAGCACAGCGAAGGTGACCGTATCCTTCGCGGGTTGTGCGTTCTTCTACTTGGAACTTGTCTCAGCTATCATGATGGGACCAATACCCAGTATACCAGGTGAGTGTGGAATAGTGTGCATACTATAGGCAGTGTTTCTGTACATTGTCATGTGTTTGCTCTGTACTATTTACCAAATTGAGTGTAGATTAGTACATCTACTATAGACAGTGTTTTCTGTACATTGTCATTTTCGCATCACACACTGTACTCAAAATGCAGTACCTCAGACAAGGGGAGGAATTTTTAGTGTAATCCAGGTGGTACAGGTTCTTTGTTTTGCCCAACAAGACATTTTGGTCCTATTTAAGCATTCTTCAGTTGTTTCAAAGCAGATCATGGGATATGTGCATCTTAGGATACAGATATTGTGTCCGAAACGTCTTGTTGACAAGACAAAGACCACTTTGTCCATTTCACACTTGATTGTGAATCTCTATTCTACCATTCAATACTTCTTATCTCAATGTCCGTATAGGGACACTCTGCATCAGATCATTGCCCATCGCATCGGAGAGGAAACCTTTATGGACAGTCTCGCGGCAGTCGCATCAACTGAACACTTTACCAAAGCAGCTCGCAACCCCCAGGTGTGTGTGTGTGTGTGTGTGTGTGTGTGTGTGTGTGTGTGTGTGTGTGGTGTGTGTGTGGTGTGTGTGTGTGTGGTGTGTGTGTGTGGTGTGTGTGTGTGTGTGTGTTTGTGTGTGTAGTATGTGTGTGTGTGCACACGCGCATGCGTCTGTGTGTGTGTGTGTGTGTGTGTGTGTGTGTGTGTGTGTGTGTGTGTGTGTGTGTGTGTGTGTGCGTGTGTGTGTGTGGTGTGTGTGTGTGCATGTGTGCATCTGTGTGCATCTGTGCGTCTGTGCGTGTGCATGTCTGAGTCCATATTCTTACTATGTATGTCTCTCGCTCTCCCTCCTCCTCCCCCCTCCCCCTCTCCCTCCCTCTCACTCTCGCCCTCCACCTCCCCCTTCCCTCCCCCTCTTTCTCGCCCTCCCCCTCCGCCTTCCCTCCCTCTCACTCTCGCCCTCCCCCTCTCCCTCCCCTGTCCCCCTCCCCCTCACTCTCGCCATTCCCAGGTGTCTGCTTCTGCTGACGGCCAGCTCTACTTTGACTACTCATTTGCTCAAGTATTTAAGCAAGTGCAGGGTATGTATGTATGTTAGTTGATGGGAGGCGTGAGTAAGGGAGTGTGGGATGGAGTGTGGGGTGGAGTGTTGGTTCAAGTGTGGGGAGTGTGGGGTGGAGTATGAGAGTGCAATAATGAGGTGACATGAGTGCAGAGTAGAGGTGAGGGTATTGAGGTTAGTGTTCATGCAGGAGTACTGTTCATACTATGTTTACTGTTCAGTGGGATAACATCTCCAAGGGTATTCCACTCACCTTCCTGTACTACTCTTTTCCATCCCTCCTTTCACATTTGTCTTTGTGACACACTCCCTCTCTTCCCTCCCTTCCTCTCCTCCCTCCCTCCCTCCCTCCTCCCTCTCCTCTCTCCTTCTCCTCCCTCCCCACTCCTCCCTCCTCCCTCCTCCCTTCCCTCACAGACCATATTCAGCGTACTCTGGATCCATCTCACGTTGATTCGCTGCACTCCACTCCCCCCAAGGCTGGCTCAGCAGGAGCCAATGCCACCAGCTTGGAGGACCACGATGACATTGTCACTTCGTACAAGGAGCTGATTCGGGACCAGGTACATATGTACATACGTACATGTGTACGTATGTAAATTTATATAGTACGTAGGGTGGTCTATACACAACCAGAGTTATGTAAATACACCCCGAGGTCGTATATAGAGGCTATAGACTGACCTACCGTATTATATGTACTACGTATGTAGTATGGTGAGTCCGCAACAGACGAAGGTTTTGCCTCATAGCACTTCCCAAAACGATGCCATTTTTGCCCAAAAGGCTATTTCGCTGATATACTTAGGACCACCTCACAATGCTTACGTTCCTATGGTTGTGCAATCACCGTAGTATATGTATGTACTGTACCGTATACGCTTTAACTTTCGCGGGGTTAAACTTTCGTGGTTTTCGCGGATCAGCAGCCATCCGCGAAAGTTTCATCCCGCGAAAATTTAGACCTGTCTGGCAACAAGTCTCCATTTGTAAGACGATTGCGTCACAAAAATGCAAAAATGGCGGCAATTCGCTAGGGTTACTTCATATGCAGCAAGAACCTCCACCGAAGCAATTGATTATATCAATACGACAAGGATTCAGTGGAAACGACGAATCAAAGACTAAGACCCTGCATCCGCGAAAATAAAAACGCGAAAATTGCCAAAATCCGCCATCAGCGAAAGTTTAACCCCGCGAAAGTTTAACCCCGCGAAAGTTAAAGCGTATACGGTATATGTTTTGCCATGGCCACATCATTCCCAGTGCACCTTTTCGTTGGTACTGTTGTGTTTCTGTTCAAGATGTGACCGTCTCAGTCTGCATGAACCATGTATGTACATCGCCCCTTCCTGAACCCTGCTCTACCGTCTCCACTGTTATGCACTGTTATGATTGGAAAATGACAATATTACTTAATTGGGTAGATGTACATGAACAGTACTGGCATAAATAAATTTATGATTAAGTTGAGATTGACTGCAAATGAAACTAAATTAACTACATATGGAATTAAAAGCGTGTGATTCTGTGTTAATCTGTGGCCCAGCGACATAGCTTCTTCGGTGTTCCTTCTCATGCGTAGCAGCAAACGCACGACGGTTTGCACACAATGCAGCATCCCGGCTTGTGTTCACCAATGTTGCCAACTCCGTGCAACTTCAATTGCCATGGCAACCCTTGCACGACGGTAGCCAGATACAGAGTGAAGAGCAATACTATGAAGATGGCCAACGGTTGCTGTGTGGGCCATTACACTAAGCAGGGGTTCAATGTTGCCTGAAGCTATCGAATAGTGCAGCTGTAGATGTGTGCCTGGCTTATATAGACACCCATTACTATAATGGATAACGTGCACTGCATTAACTTAATATTCTACTTTACTGCTTCGTATTAAGTATCCGTGAAGTTGTGCAGTGCCAGGTGGAGCTATGCCCTATGGGTTGAGCTGGCATGTCTGCACTGTTAGTGCTAGCTATGCGTCGTACGGGTCCATAGCATGTATAGGCTGTTGTGGTTCAGGATCTGGCGGAGCAGTTTGTGTACTTACGTACGGTAGGCGCGGAAAATATGTTTCCATTTCGAAGCGAACTTCGCTGGAAAACTTCGTTCGAAGTTCGGCGCTTCGTTCGAAGTTCGGGGCTACTTCGTTCGAAGTTCGGCGTTACTTCGTTCGAAGTTCGGGGCTACTTCGTACGAAGTTCGGGGCTACTTCGTACGAAGTTCGAGGCTACTTCGTACGAAGTTCGAGGCTACTTCGTACGAAGTCGGGGCTATTTCGTTCGAAGTTCAGCGTTACTTCAAACGAAATAGCCCACTTGTACGAACTTCAGCCCAACTTCGAACGAACTTCGTCTCAACTTCGAACGAACTTCGGCCCAACTTCGTACGAACTTCGTTCGAAGTTCGCGAAGTACGAACTTCGCATGGAAACATAATTTCCGCGGCTACCGTACTTACGTACGTATATACAGTTGGTAATATATATCTGAGATGGATAGCTATGTATGTACGTACGTATGTTTATTCTTGATATTGAAGAGGCTCATTGCTGCATAGTAGTATTGGTCAGGGGCATGTTATTAATGCACATGCATAGATATGTACGTAGATACACATCGTACAAGTCCGTAGCATGTACGTACGTATGGGATAATTGAAGGCTGGACGAAGCAGTTTGTGTACATACGTACATACATACATACATACATACATACATACATACATACATACATACATACATACATACATACATACATACATACATACATACATACATACATACATACATAAGTACTACAAACATATAGGACCCTGTACTGGTACATAAGTCAGAAATGGTTAGCCACACACGTACGTATATTCATCTTTATGTATATTCATCTATATTCATCTTTATGTATGTATGTACGTGTGCTGAATGTGAATGTAATTTGGCAGAGTGTGACTCATGTCCTGTTCATGTGTCTATGAGCATATGAAGTGTTAACTGTTTTCGTCTGCGTCAGTTGCATATCACCTGTCCGTGGATGTGACTTTTGACAATGAGGCATTTCACAGACACTCTTCGTACGCAATTAGTTGCCAATCCATTTCTGAAACAGTTTGTAACCAATTGTGAGTAGTGGAAAGTGAACGTACATCTCAATTGTTCTTGTCCTTGTGTGTGTGTGTGTGTGTGTGTGTGTGTGTGTGTGTGTGTGTGTGTGTGTGTGTGTGTGTGTGTGTTTGTGTGTGTATGTGTGTGTGTATGTGTGTGTATGTGTGCAGGACTTGGAGTTGACCAGTCTCAGAGGAACACACAAAGCTTTGCAGGAGGAACTGGCTGAGGTTTGTGCTGTGATGTGATGTGTTGTGGCGTGTGATCTTGTGGTGACTGCAGGGACATCCCCTCCCCAATCTCCCCTCCCCACCCCTCCACACCCCTGCAGAAAACATCTCTCATGCTCCAACAAGCCGCCGAGTTGCAGATCTTGAAGGAACAACTCTACAGCCTGGGCAAAGCACCACAAGGTACAGCAATGGAATCACTTTGTGTGTATATACGTACATGTGCTTGCATGCACATTCATTGTAAGCATACATTGTACATTGTGTATACATACGTACATACATATAATATGTATGTACATGTGTGAACAAGCTTGTGTAGGTGCGTCTATCAGGTAAACTTAGTCATAAAATATGCTGTTCTTATAACATGTACGCCTGCGTGCATTATCTACCAGCTTATGGTTAACTTTACCACTTGCAGAGGGTGCACTAGGGGACACCTCGCATTTGTGTGTGTGTGTGTGTGTGTGTGTGTGTGTGTGTGTGTGTGTGTGTGTGTGTGTGTGTGTGTGTGTGTGTGTATGTGTGTGTGTGTGTGTGTGTGTGTTTGTGTGTGTGTGTGTGTGTGTGTGTGTGTGTGTGTGTGTGTGTGTGTGTGTGTGTGTGTGTGTGTGTGTGTGTGTGTGTGTGTGTGTGTTTGTGTGTGTGTGTGTGTGTGTGTGTGTGTGTGTGTGTGTGTGTGTGTGTACATGCGCATATGTGTATCTATTTTAAGTATCAAAGATGAGTCATTCATAGTGAAGGGAGTTTCCTCACCTCCTTTGTTTACACATGCTCTTCATAATTGGCATCATGGTTTACATTTCTATAGTGATAAGACAATGTAAGTATGTATGTGCATGGTTACAAAAGTGCTTACGCAGACGTTTACACAAATAAATGCATGTACTGCAGTTGCTTGTGAGACTCATTGCAAGTCGCACTTCTACGTATCTTGGTAAAAATTCTCATGTCATTCATGAAGTGGTCACCATGCGGACATTCATCCTGTACCTGTAGGCAATACCGATCCCCCTGTTACCGTGGTAGCAGAGCTGCAGCAAACGATAAAGGACTTGCTATCTCAGGTGGAGGACCTGAGGAGAAGTGGAGCAGAGAAGGACAGTCATATTGCTCAAATGGTATGCGATTTTGCAGTACTGGTGTTCGGCATGCAGGTGGTCATTGATCACGTGGATCGTCTTACCTGTATCAGCGTCCTCAGTGAAAGTTGCCTTGTCATTCATATGCCCACTTCCATGTTGATACTAGTCTTGCAAAGGTAGTTCAGTACTCGAATGTGACTTGCATCATCACCTCCTACTCTGCCTTACCCCTCACCCCCACCCCCCACCCCCAAATCTTAGCCCTCTCCCTTCACTTCAGCACACCCTCACAACATTCTAACTTCTCTCCCCGCAGCAATCTCAACTCTCCGCCCTACAATCCCAGACTCCTGCCCCTCCCATCTCCAATGGGGGGGTGTCCAGCTCCTCCCTGCAGTCCCTTCAGGACACAATAGTCACACTCAGAGCTGACAATGAGGCTCTACTCACAGAGAAGGCTGCCCTGGATGAGGAGCTCAGTGCCCTGGTGTGTGCTGTGGTGTGCTGTGGTGTGTCACTGTGTGTGTGTGTGTGTGTCACTGTGTGTGTGTGTGTGTGTGTGTGTGTGTGTGTGTGTCACTGTGTGTGTGTGTGTGTGTGTGTGTGTGTGTGTGTGTGTGTGTCACTGTGTGTGTGTGTGTGTGTGTGTGTGTGTGTGTGTGTGTGTGTGTGTGTGTGTGTGTGTGTGTGTGTGTGTGTGTGTGTGTGTGTGTGTGTGTGTGTGTGTGTGTGTGTGTGTGTGTGTGTGTGTGTGTATGAGAGAGTGTGTGTCTGAACGGTAAAGGTTTCTTCTACATATTCAGTAAACAGGCTGAAAACGTTGCTGACATTTTGACCAGAATGCTTCCGGTCTTTATCTTTACCAGAAGCATTCTGGTCGAAATGGTGGCAGGGTTTTCAGCCTGTTTACTAGCTGGTATGGAAGAACCCTTACTCATTCATGAAACAGCCAGCTGAGAAGCCCCCGCTTCACTCGAGAGTTGTGTTTGTGTGTGCTGTGCTGTGTGTTGTGTTGGTGACATTGTGTGTGCTGTATGTGTGTGTACTGTGTCGATCGATTTGTTGCACTAGCCAGACATTTCGGCAACGTACGACTGCCTTCGATCAGCACAGTAGACCCAGCAAGAGTAGCCCACCACATGGTACTTTGGGAAAAATGGGAGTGGACAGCTCCAGCCAAGTCAAGGTTGTTGTCGGCTGTGAGGGGCTACAATGTACTGTGAGTCAGTAGGCTCTAGGAATTCCCATCCAAACGAAACACACAGGCCTCCAGACTGGCATGGAGATGTGGTTAACTATTAAACGATAAGTTATGAGCACAACCACAGAGATGGGTGTGTGTGATGTAACAGAAGTGATGTACGTAAGGTTCATTGGGAGCCAAGTCCCTGACAACAAGCTGTAGAACAAACGCTAAAGAACAGGGAGACAACAGAGAACCCAAAGAAATAGCAAGACTGCATGAATGTGTGTATAGGCTTGTAACTGAATAGTGCCTGTGTCTGTGTCTTCATTGATTCCACGGCTTGTGTACCTCAAGTCGACCGCTACCTCACTCCTACCACTGTTACACATGCACAAATGTACAACACACGCAATGTCACCAGCACACAGCACACACTGAAAACCCTCAATGCAACACAACACTGAATTAGAAATTCAGATGTTTTGTCAACGTACGGCTACCTTTGTTCGCTGATGAATGCAGCCACTGGTTGCTGAAACGTCCTTATCTGTTTCAGTGTTCTGGCTAGCGCAACAGATCGATCGAGATGAGTCTTCCTAGCCACTCAGGTCTATATCGTGTGTATTGTGCGTCTGTGACATTGTGTCTGTTGTGTGTACGTTTCGTAACATGGTGTCTGTTGTGTGTATATTTTTGCGACTTCGTGTGTTGTGTGTACGTACAAACGTATGTGTTTGTTACACGGTGTGTATTGGTTGTGTTCATCGAGACCTCCTTGTTGTACGGACATCTAGACCTCTGGCTGCATAGGTGGATGTCATCACCCTCTTGCAGCTACTATCCTTTGCTATTGTCTCCTACTGGTTTTCCACCTTACACACTATAGCAGCGAAGTCAGTCACTGGTGCAGCAGGAACCATCAGGGGACAAAGAGAGAGTTCATAGTCTGGAGCTGGAGCTGAAGAAGGTATGTACTCTCCACGTGCTGATGTAACATAAGCTCACTATGTCTCCTCCTCTACCCCTTACCCCCACAGATGACGTCTGTCTTCAATGAGCTTTCTGTCAAAGCAGAGACAATGGAGAAGGAGCAAGAAGATCTCCTGGTGCTCCTAGCAGACAACGACACCAGAGTGAAGAGATACAAGGAACTGCTGCGAGATAACAATATTGAACCACCTGAATCCGAAGAGGAGGAAGA
This sequence comes from Aplysina aerophoba, assembly GCA_949841015.1. NCBI lineage: Eukaryota > Metazoa > Porifera > Demospongiae > Verongiida > Aplysinidae > Aplysina > Aplysina aerophoba. The sequence goes on from OX465033.1 coordinate 2,998,402, forward strand.
AGAGGAGGAGGAGGAGGAGGAGGAGGAGGGGGAAGATGATTAGGTGGACAATGATGACTGACTGGTCTTCTCTCATTATTCAAGCTATTGTTTTGCAATTGATTATTAAGGACATTTAGACACAGGCACGGCCTTATTGCTCAATGAGATAAGATAAAACTAGGGGCATTCTATATAGTCGTTACGTATTCTACGTACGTAGTTGTTGCAATTTCCTTCCAGCTGATGTTGATGAGAAATCAATTCATTTAATTCCCAGTCATGAAGATATAATGGTGCAGTATCTCTACTCCTTGTTTATGGATACATGTCCATCGTTAAAAATTATTCTTGTACATAGGCAGCCTATCCATATAAATCACCATGCTAAACTTGTGTTGAGTTGCGTATTCTACGTACGTATTTGTACACATATTATACATAACTAGTACTTATGTATAAATAATAGAGGTCGACCATTTGCATTGCATGACGCAGCACATTTTAGCTATAGTATATAAGAATTAATGGGAGTTGCAACGTCATGTAGTAAACGATAGACAGTCTAACTGCAACGGAGTACGCATGGCAGGGTCACCAGGTGAGCCCAAGTACTTTTATATACCGCAGATCACTAAGTATGATTGATTTCTTTGTGCCGACATTAACCGGCTATGTGTATGTGTATGTACGTATATAGCTAGTCTCGTACCAGACCCATCCGCCCGCGGTGCTACGTAGCGAAACAACTAGCTGACTGTCCCTCCGCTGGATCTCTACACGGGTCACGGGTCGCTGCGCAGCAGCTGACCTTTGGGGAAGTCGTTACTTGACGGCGGTCAAGCCAGCTAGTTGTAGGGGACAGTCATTGCCGTGCCTGCAGGAGGCTTCACTTGTTTCAGCGCGTCGACCGATTCACTAAGAGCGTGATCTTTTCTCTATGTCGAGCCAACCACTAGCTTTTTACATGTGATCTAGACCTGGGCTGGTAGCTATTCGGACCAGACTCATCCGCCCGCGGTCCCGACTTGAACGACCAACTAACCCTTTATGCGTGAACCGGACGAAGAGAGAGTAACTTCATGGCTTGATGCTAGCTAAGTATGTTGGCTACGGCGGGCTCAGTTCACATCGGACTAGAGAGATTTTTGGAACACGTATGCGTTCACAACATGCTATAAATTAATATAGACAGATGCTCGCTCCGCTGATTACTTTTTTGGTTTATCCATGTATCAGGTTAATTCTCGAATAGACCCGGGCCTATTGTAGATGTCCTCATGTTAGCTAGCACCTTTATTTTTGTCTTGCAAGTACCCTGGCATGACTCTAGCTAGTAAACCTATTATGGCTAGCAGGTGTTACTGCTCACTTTAATGTTAATAGGTATTATAATGTATGCATGTATACTTTAATGTACGCACTTTAATGCTTTATAATGCCTTAAATTAGTGCGCACATGTATGTGATGAATGCAAAATATTGCTATACTGTATCCCACAACTAATGACTGCATTACTGTATATAGCACATCATGCAGCTATGTGTAGCCAATTGCATGCAGCTCACCAATAGTTAGCTAAAAGTGACAACGATTATAATATTGATAAAATTTGATATTAATCTTCTCTATATATTATATAATAATAATATAATATTCTTTATATATGATATAGGTACCTCAAATGGTATCTACGTATTCCTGATTGCTAATACCATGTGCTTACACACCACCTTGTGATTCCTTGCTAATAGTGACTATACAAACGTATATCCTTCATTGCATTTGCAGGGGATCTACCTGTGGTGTCTGCCACGACTGACGAGCTTGCGTTACCAACCGAGTGCTCAGGAGGGCATGAACATAGCCTCGCTCTATCACAGTGCACACCTGAGTGCTATTGCCTAGACAACCACTGGCAAGGGAAAGAGACGTTGTTGTGCAATCCAAAGCACAACATGGAGAAGCATCAAGTGAGAGAGGGAAAATTGAAGCTATTTATTTTGGCATGTTGAAGCCATCCCACTGCGCCATATATGGTGTGAAGAATGTACAGCAGTGAATGGGGGGGAAGGCCTTCATGGCCACATATGGCAGTGCCTAGAATAGGCCCTTATGCAATGCAGGGCTACTATATATAGAGGACTGTGTATTATAAAGGTGTAAAGTGCCTTTGTGTAGAACATGCACACAAACAAATTTTGGTGTGTGTGTGTGTTTGTGTGTGTGTTTGTGTGTGTTTGTGTGTGTGTGTGTGTTTGTGTGTGTGTTTGCGTGTGTGTGATATATGAGTGTGTGTACATGTGTGTGTGTGTGCCTGTGTGTGTGTTGGTGTGTGTGTGTGTGTTCAGTCCACTTCAATCATTTCTTGCAGGCATGTGGGGTACTTCCTCAACAATTTCCAACAGACACCAATTCTGTTCACAATGATGTACAGCGTACGCCTGCAGACAGGATGACTCCCACCACCACACGACTGTGCCCCACCGTGACTGCCTTCCTGCCACAGCCTACAGCTAAAAGCCCAGTTATTACTGATGAAGAAAGTGGAGGAGTCAGCCAACGTGCTGTGTACTCGATGGCTGGTGCATCTGCAAAAACAAAAGTTATCAGTGTAGCCGACCATCCATCGCAAAGTGCGTCAGTAGAGGTTGGCGACCTGGCAGAAGAATGCAATTTAGATGAAAGTGATTGTGACAATGAATCTTTTATAAGTGGCTCGACTCAGGTCGATCAGAAGAAGACAGCGACTAAGTCTTCTGAACTGACTGCATACCAGTTAGTACAAGCTCCTAACGGCACGAAACGAAAGCCTGCTTTGGAGAATTCGCTTGAGCTTGGTGGCACTGCCACAAGCATTCCCTTTCATGAACAAAGGCTGAAGTCACCGAAGCACAGCCCTCTGGATCCTCAGGAGCCATCCACTGTAGCCATGCCCTACAGTGAAGGAATGGTATACAATTGTGCCGTCACGCAAAAATTCAAGGCCCAATCCACACCTACAGAAACTGTTCCTACAGAAGCTGTTGGTGCAGGCGGTAAGCAGGTGTCTGCCACTGCAGAGACTCAGACACCGCTGCCACCCCAATCTGATTGCACAGAGCCCAACGCCTTGTTAGAATACAACAGCTGTCCTCCTAGGCCTTGCTCTGTCATAGACCCTTTAGATTCAAACTCTCGTGAGCTCGTTGAAATGGTGTGCTCCACTGTAAACTCAAAATGGCCAATCCTGGCCAGATATTTTTGCCTATCTGAGGAAGGCATTGCCAGCATCAAGGAGCAGGACTGTGAGGCTGAAGGGAGATGCTGGGTGCTTCTGCTCCGACTGTGCAGTGAGAGGATCACCTGGGGGGAACTGCACGATATGCTTCTGAATAAGGTAGGTGAAGTGCGGCATTCCCAATGCAACATTACCTTGCTATATAACATATATTATTATGTCTCTAAACCTATTGTGTACGTAACCACTTTAAGTATTGTATCACATATCAGGTCTATTTTCATCAGTTTTCATAACATACAGGGATAACTTAAAGATGCACGCTTTCATATACAAGGTTATGTTTGTATGCTGACAAAGGGAGGCCCCTAATTGTCTCCATTACACACAGCAGCGTTAGCTGAGGTTGCACTTTTACTTAGTCGGTATGTAACAGTTACTACGGGGCTTCTAGGGCGTAACGTGTTTATTGTGGGAAACCCGAGGGCAAGTACAATAAACACGTTACGCAATATAGAAGCCCTGTAGTAACTATTTTATCGCACGAATAGTTGCCCCAAAAGCGCGGTCGGATTTGAATTGTTGCATCCTGTTCCGAGCGAAGATAGTTAAACGTCCTCCGCTTTACACAGGCAGAGAACAGCGAGCGCTTCGACTTCGTGCTCGATGACGACGAATTTAAGGAACACAGCCGTGGATTTGTACCAGCACCACTGCTGACGACACTCAGAAGTGCATAAAATTATATTAGGATTGCCTGTTGAAATCATCTGCGCAGAATATAGAAGCTCTGTAGTAACTATTTTATCGAAAGATTAGTTGCCCCAAAAGCGCGGTCGGATTGGAATTGTTGCATCCTGTTCCGAGCGAAGAATGGCTAAATGTCCCCCGCTTACACGGGCAAAGAGAACAGCAAGCGCTTCGACTTTGTGATCGATGACGATGACTTTGAGGAACACAGCCGCGGATTTGTACCGGCTACCACTGCCGCCGACACTCAGAAGTGCATGAAGTTCTATTGGGTTTGCCTGTTGGAATCATCTCCGTAGGTGTTAGGTGACCTTTGGATGATGTTGTTTGCATAGCTAATTGATATAGCCAAATATGGAGGTATTAGGGGCGCTTGTCACGTTACCTGCCCTAACCGCAGGGTTGGTACACGATTTACTACCCGGGCGGTGCCTTTGATCTATGACGTCATCATGCGATAACACTTATTACTTGCATTGGCAAATGTACAGTGCTAACGTATGTATAGCACACTGCAGCATTAGATGCACGTGTGTGTCTGTGTAAGGGCCGGCCTAGCCATGCCAGTTTAAGCTGTTGAATATGAAGTTTATACATTTCATAACTCAGCCAAGTTGAGCAGAAGTCAAGCTCAGAAGTTGCTCAATATGTAATTATTTTTATGATGTTGTTGGTGTCCATTTTACCTCTCGTCTATGTATACCATATATGGCCGGTAATATATTCAAAGTACCATAATTGTTCGGATATGCTCTTTATACATACATTAGCCTATATATAGCCCTATATAAATATATAACATTTGATTATTACAAAGTTTAGATAGCTGTGGTCTCAATCAGCATACAATAATTATGATGCATACTTCATGATCAATTACTTTATATATGTGACTTAATTAATGAATGTTTGTAATACTATTTATACAAGTGTATATCCCGTTCTGCCACAGCTTCATTTGAACATTCTGGCATGCAAGATGTCCCAGATATTTGACCTACCACCATCAGACGGACATACAGTCATATCATGTTTGAATGAGGCAGTGATTGACATCCACAATGTCATGCACAAAGTCGTGCTCCTGCAGTTGTCTCAGTCCATCTCGGAGCAGTGGAAAACGCTAGCAAAAATCATCCGCTTTGATCAGTGCACGGAAGTGGATAACGTGCATCAGATTCTGTTCAACTACAAGGATGCAGACGAATGTTGTTGCGAGGTATGTGAACGTACTTTGGCAAATTTTGAATCTGCTATAATTATGCACGTACATATAAGAATAGCCTTATAATATGTATGGTGTGCTCGTGTGTTTCACCTCATCCCTTTTGACAACCTCTGTGCCAATATAGATGCTGCTACAATGGATCACATGGAGGCAAGCACAAATAGAGAGTGCATCTCTAGAGGCAGTCCCGGTCACTTTTGGTGAACTGTTCTCCCTTGCTGAGGCTGCAGTGAGTGGTACTGCTGTGGAGAAGGTGATTCTGGCAGCAAAGGATGTACTATGACTCACAGACTATATATATTTATTATACTGAAGCACACATGCATGGAGCAAACTATATGTCATTTACCATAATAATTATTATCAACTTGTTTATACACTATAGAAGATTATATCTATAATGAATACAGTTCCTTTATATATAGAGTATATTATATTGTGTTCTATAATTATAATTTTAATACTTACTATAATGAGGAAGTGATTTCAATGCATATTTATAATAAAAAATCATATATAATATATGCTTATGTAATAATATGTTGGTTCATAGTATAATTACAATCAAAGGAGCACACAATGTAATGCAAGTGCTCACATGCAGCCTCTGGAGGGATGAGTGCTTGTGCCCAGGACCGATCGATGCAGCGCTAGCATTGCCTCTGAACTGCCACTGACAGTCTCTGGAGGAGGTATTGAATGAGTTCTCCTCCCCCATGGCCAGCTTCAGTTGATTGCCTAGGTCCCTTAGGAACCCCACTGTCAGTGGTCCACAGGCTCCAGATGATTCAATGGCAATGGGGGTGAATGTGTAGGTTGAGTCCAGGTACCCGTACTTATATAATTAGCATTCTTCCTCTTCCCCGCCAAAGCAGAGGGTGATTCTGGCAGCAATGGATGTACTGTGACTCAGACTATATAATCATATTTATTATACTGAAGCACACATGCATGGATCAAAGGATTATGTCATTTATATTACCATGCATAATAATTATTATCAACTTGTTTATAATATTATATATAAAATTATTATAGAAGATTATATCAGATTCTATAATACAGTTCCTTTATATACAGTATGTTATATTGTGTTCTATAATTATTTTAATATTTATTATAATTATTGTATATCAGAATATTATAATTATATACGAGTCATGATCACGAGTAAGTGACATATATATATATATATATATATATATACATATATATATATATATATATATATATATATATAAATTACAATCGTTTTTATACATGCCATTGTACTTTGAGCACATTATAATTCAACATCTGTTACAGTGGGAGCAGAATTATAAGAATAGTACTATACTATATAAGAAGCATAATTATTATATATTTAGATACAGATAATCCTTATATATTACCTGTGTACTAAGCAACTACGTACACGCTCTTGATCGTGATGGCATACTGTGCTTATATACTGCACAAGATCTGAGGGCAGAACGCATAATAATTTTATATATAATATCACATTAATGTGTTGATGATTATGCCTTCTTCTACTGCTTATAATTATATATGATCTTATTGACAGCCGCAAATCCCTAAGATTAAGACTACTACTATAATGTTGAATTGCCTTTCTTGCTGTAGCTACGGTTATTATAAGAGAAAGTTCCTGCGAGTTCTATATATGATATTGACATCTGCAAAGGTGTATATGCCCGTGAGTCAAGGGAAAGGGAGCTGGCTGGGACCTGCACAACGGACAAGAAGGATTGCAAGGGACAGCAAGCACATGCACTGCCAATCATGGTCTCTAAGTAGCCAATTGCAAGTGCAGTCAAATTAGACTTTACACATTATTTTTAGATAATGTATATATTTTATATTTATATGCACATCGACCTCCAGCATTGGAGAAGTGCTATATGCAAAGGTGATTGATTGATTGATTGATTGATGAATCTACAAATTGCATGCACACACATTCTCTCTCACACGCATTTACTAACACTCTGACAGAATACGTACCTGGCGGTTGTGGCTCACAAATGGGGCAACACTGATCAGGAAGGAACTTCAAATCCTGTCCTCTGGGACAATCAGAAATAGGACAGTCTTCCACAGCCTGCACCAGAGTATGGAAAAGGCAGCTAAAAGCAGAAGACATATATATGACGAATTAGGAGGGAAATGCATGCAGACGAAGTATCAAATATAGGAGAAAAATTCCAGTATTGTTTAATCACTATCATAATTATATATAACTATTGCATTACATTCTGCTGAATAATTTGCCATTATATATGTAATAGTTATAACATGGACGCGAGGGCGCTGGCTTATTTATTGCACGAGGGCGCGAAGCGCCCGAGGGCTATAAATGAGCTAAGCGCCTGAGCGTCCATGTTATAACTGGCTTGTTGCAATTTTAACGATTTGTAGCAGAGATGTTTCTCTCGCTATCGAACGAAATAGACTAACGTTTCCAGCGATACTAGTTAGGACCCTATTCTGTACGAAAGGTACCGATATGGCTATGCACGCAGCGAATACAACGGAGGCCGTCCCCCGGTTTAAAGCCGTGGAAAGCGCGCGGTCTAATCCCTCTGATGAATTAGACTGCGCGCTTGACGACGACTTTGAGCAGATGTCGAAACGCTACACGCCGAAGAACACAGAAGGAGAGCACAAAAGACGTTTTGGGAGTGGATGAAGGTGAAAGAGCGCTGCCTGGCTTTCTGCAAAGACTGAAGAGCCATGTTTGAAGCAGTAAAATCATTTAGATACTTTCCTAATCGTATACATCAATTGTTTTCAGCTGACATTAGTGTTTATGCAAGGTGCTGATTTTGTTCTTCGTGATGAGTTTGTAGGTACTTCCAGCTGCAGCTTATGAGAAAGTAAACAAAGAATCTGAAGTAGACAAAACTGTTTGTACACATCTGGAAGATGATTGGTCTAATCCATATTGTTATTGGTTCATTTCATGTTTGTTATGACTACAGGGGGGCTCTTAGAAGGCTAATGCACACCAAAGTGTGCATTGGACTTGATATTGCACACTTCCCGTCTTTGATGTATGGCTTCATCATGCAACAAATAATTATACATATTATATATATATATATAAATATCATGTTCATGTATATAGTATATTCATGTAGTTTATAGGCACAGCACAACTTGTGGAAGCTTACTATGCAAATACGTGTGCCCTGTCCACCACAGATACTGCAAAATGAAGTGAATACATGATTATTCTCATTTCTAGATTATTAAAAAGGTCTTAAGCTAGGTCAGCGAAAAATTGAAAATACAATAATTAAGACATTTTAATATTTTTAAGTACTATCTGCTTAAAACAATCCACTCTGCATACATTCTAGTACAACACACTTACCATGGAGAGTGGCAGGCACTGACAAAGGGCATTGGCTCACCAAAAGGATACGTGACACCATTCAACACACAGCCACCTGTGAGGGACATTAGAAGTTAAAAGCCACTGAAGAGAAAGATTGTCTTTACCCATTCCCATTGCAATTGACAGCATGGGCAGGGGTAAAACTGCATGAACAGTGTGCATGGATGATTGGTCAGTCATACCTGTTGGGGTGGGGGTGGGAGTGGGGTTGGGGGTTGGAGAAGAGGTTGGTGCAACGCTTGTGGCTGGAGTTGAAGCTGGAGTAGAACTTGCACCTACAATTATGACACACAAAAGAACACACGCTCACATGCACGCATACTTGCACACACACACACACACACACACACACACACACACACACACACACACACACACACACACACACACACACACACACACACACACACACACACACACACACACGCACACACACACACACACACACGTCCGTGCGCGTGCGTAGACGGTATACCATACGTACCTGGTATGTGTGGCTCACAAATGGGGCAACACTGATCAGGAAGGAACTTCAAGTCCTTTCCCCTTGGACAGTCAGAAAATGGACAGTCTTCCACAGCCTGCACCAGAAGAAAACTGACACTTCAAGTAGTGAATGGGATAATAATTACATATGCCAGTATAATGCAAAATCTAAACATTAAATTAAATAATATTATTGTAAATGTAGTGCTATAATTTCCACAACACTTCATGTGACATTTCACAAGCTCACTTGACAAACACGCTCGTTTTCACTACCGCAGACACTATAAAATGTGAATAGAGAAGCATATTTACGTATGACAAATAAGTAGAGTGTATACATATTATATGTATATATGTATAATTTTATATGTATAATGTTAGGTTACAATGTCTTGCTATATATATAAACATTGCTGAGAAGTGTAGTATAATCATGTGCACCCACTACACGAAGCTTACCAGGGAGCATGGCAGGGATTGTCAAAGGGCATTGGGTCACCAACAGAATACGTGACGCCATTCAACACACAGCCTGCATGAGGGGCATTGTAGAAACCAATAAACAAAAATACGTAGTGCATATAATTATATACAATGGCAGTGGATAGTACAGGCAGGGGGAATATGTAATATGTATTAGTTATACCCTGGCGCTGAGGTGTATATAGATTACATACGCCCGAGGGCAAGAGTGTATCTAATCCATTAGCAAAAAGAATACGGGCGGGACATTAGACATTAAAAAGAATACATCGTGTATACGTACGTATATAATATGCTTCATGACATTGGTCAGCATGGGCATGCAGGAGTATACCCCATTCACCGAGGGCAGTATCAAAGCAATGTTCTGGCTTTCAACTGACGCAAACACAATCTAGGCCGTGCATCAACAGTGTGCATGTATGTCTGTCTCGTCAGTCTTACCTGTTGGGCTGGGAGTAGGGCTGGGGGTGGGGGTGGGGGCTGGAGAAGAGGTCGGTGCAATGCTTGTGGCTGGAGTTGAAGCTGGTAAAGAACAGAATACGTGGCACAATTCAACACAGCATGAGGGCCATTGTAGAAACCAATATACAAAAATACATATATAGTGCATAAACATATTATACCATGGCAGTGGATAGTACAGGCAGGGGTAATATGTAATATGTATTAGTCATACCCTGGCGCTGAGGTGTATATAGATTATATATATGCGTCCGAGGGCAAGAGCGTATACATATAATCCATATACACCAAAGTGCCAGGGTATAACTGATATATTCACTGGCCGAGCTTTAAAATGTAGTTACATCAGAATATGAAAATGGTGCTGTCGTCGCGGAATGATAGCTTTGTTGTGATAGGTCTGAGTAGTGTCCATCGCAATTAGCTCTGAGAAGACGGCGACTGAGGTTCGTTGCTTTGCCTCAAGTGTTTTCGCCGACAGATTAGGTCTGCAGTAATGCCAACTTATTGATACCTACATTGTTATCTTTCACACCTTCCATATTTGGGCATGATATAGCAAGATTAAAAAGTCTCTGTGACGATAAGTGGCTTAGTTCCTGTTATATCCCGGTCTGACCTGCTAGACCCATCTTTTATAATTAGCTTGTATATTTTTGGCGGTTGCCATGACAATCGGGTATACGTACATATATACCATTATCAAAGCAAGATGCTTTCAACTGACACTAACAAACAATAGGCAGTGCATCAAGTGTGCATGACCCCATGTGTGCTCAGTCTTACCTGTTGGGGATGGGGTGGGGGTGGGAATGGAGGTGGGGGTGGTGACTAGAGAAGTGGTCGGCACAACGCTTGTAGCTGGAGATGAAGCTGGCGTAGAGCTTACATCTACAATTATGACATACACGAGAGCACAACCAGATCTCTATCTATCTTTGAAACTTAGAGATTAATGTTCATCAAACTACTCACGCAGTGATTTCGATGAGGATCCATATATAAATGGACATGACCACAAATCTGTATTAATTCCACACTGTTGACTTGTGCCATTCACAACCTGTAGCAGAATGGAAGACGCTGACACTTGAAGTAGTGAATGGGAAGTAAATTATGCGAGCTTCCGGTATGTATCACATAATTAGACAGAGGATCAAATTCAATAATAATACAAGTGTGCTTGAATTTCTGCAACACTTGCAAATATGAAAGTGCACAAACTCACTTGACAAACACGCTTGTTCTCTTTACTGCAGACACTACAAAATTGCAGATGGAGAATGAATCTTAATGATACATAATATTAAGTAGTTTCAATTTCTTACTGTACATATAAGTTTATGTATATCTATAGCTTACAGTGTATTGCCATACTTGCCATACTTGACAACTGCATAATATACTTTACTCCAAAATTCTATACCCTAACCCAATACTACAATAATCACTGCATTATATAATGCTTACCAGGGAGCATGGCAGGGATCATCAAAGGGCATTGGGTCGCCAACAGAATACGTGACACAATTCAACACACAGCCTGAGGGACATTAGACATTAAACAAAGAATACAAAGCGTATACATATATATATGCTGCATCATGGCAGTGGACAGCATGGGCATGCAGGAGTATACCCCATTCACAGAGGGCAGTATCAAAGCAATGTTCTGGCTTTTAACTGACACAAACACAATCTAGGCCGTGCATCAACAGTGTGCATGTATGTCTGTTTCGTCAGTCTTACCTGTTGGGCTGGGAGTAGGGCTGGGGGTGGGGGTAGGGGCTGGAGAAGAGGTTGGCGCAATGCTTGTGGCTGGAGTTGAAGCTGGTGAAGAACAGAATATATATGTGGGACAATTCAACACACAGCATGAGGGCCATTGTAGAAGGAAATAAACAAAATACCTAGTGCATGTAATGATACAATATGCATGCTGGTCTATATTTTATATGGGTAGCTAGTGCATCGGTACTTGTGTAAAATATTTGGTTATATACTGTAGCTGTCTATACACATGCACGCACACACGCACAAACACACACACGCACACCCGCATACATATATACACTGGCTGAACTTTTAATGTAGTTACGTCAGAATATAAAAATGGCAGTGTCATCATGGAACCATAGCTTTGTTGTGAATAGTCTGTCCACGCTAACGAATTTAACAAATAAGAGTAATGTGCATTGCAACTAGCTCTCAGAAGATGACAAGTGAGGTCCATTGCCTTTTCCTCGAGTGTTTTCGTCACCAGATTAGGTCTGCAGTAATGCCAACTTATTGACATGTACATTGTTACCCTCACACCTTCCAAATTTGGGCATGATATATAACAGGATTTAAGAGCCCCTGTGAGGCTAAGTGGCTTCTTAGTCCCTATTATATCCTGGTCTAGCCTGCTAGACATATCTTTTAGCTTGTGTATTTTTCCGCAGTTGCCAGGACAATGGGGTATATATATATCCCATTCACAGAAGGCATAATCAAGGCAAGATGTCTGGCTTTCAACTGACACTAACAAACAATAGGCAGTGCATCAAGTGTGCATGACCCCATGTGTGCTCAGTCTTACCTGTTGGGAATGGGGTGGGGGTGGGAATGGAGGTGGGGGTGGTGACTGGAGAAGTGGTCGGCACAACGCTTGTAGCTGGAGATGAAGCTGGCGTAGAGCTTACATCTACAATTATGACACACACGAGAACACAACCAGATCTCTATCTATCTTTGAAACTTAGAGATTAATGTTCATCAAACTACTCACGCAGTGATTTCGATGAGGATCCATATATAAATGGACATGACCACAAATCTGTATTAATTCCACACTGTTGACTTGTGCCATTCACAACCTGTACCAGAATGGAAGACGCTGACACTTGAAGTAGTGAATGGGAAGTAAATTATGCATGCTTCCGGTAAGAGCGTCAAATTGAATACTAGTACAAGTGTGCTATCAGTTAGTCCAGCTGACGAAGCCCTATGCGGCTGAAAGGTCCTGGTGTATTTAACCCCCTTTGTGCTACGCATACTGCTCAAGTAATTCATTCGTTTGCTAATACAGGTGTGCTTGAATTTCTGCAACACGTGCACATATAAAACTACACAAACTCACTTGACAAACACGCTTGTTCTCTTTACTGCAGACGCTACAAAATTGCAGATGGAGAATGAATCTTAATGATACATAAGGAAAGTAGGTTCAATTTCTTACTGTATTATAATTTTTTATGTGTATAATAATAATGGATTACAAGATTGTATAATACCGTAAGGCGCCAACTTTTTGAGGAGCAAAATTTTCGCGGATTAGCTGTCTACAATTTTTTGTGAAAATAATTTCTCAGATCACAGCTGCAGCCCTAATGACGTTTGTACTGTGCAAAATGGCAGATAGCAGTTATCCTGCACGCGCTCTGCTCCTCGCTCCTCGCACTTTGCCATATATATATATATCAGTATTGTGTTTCCGTTAACTTTCTATACAATTCCCTCTTCAACTTTGAAGTATGTTGCTATTCACTCTGTATGCACTTCACTTCCGTTTGAGGCAACGATTGTTGAGGACAGAACATCTCTGGCAAGCGGGGTCTGGCAGCTTCTGGTTTGCGTAGACTTTGCCAAAATAATAGAGGAAAAACATAGTGCCGAATGATTGCAAACAAAGTCACACACAACGGTTCAAAAAATGTAATTATTATGTGTCGATGAATAGTTATGTATTGTTTATATGGGCCTATCCTGCCTATTCCCCGGAGCACAATTTTCGCGGTAGAAAAACTAGCTGCAAAATTCGCAAAAATTGTGCTCCTCGAAAATTTGGTGCTATACGGTATACAATACTCCACTATTCTATATCCTAACCCAATACTCCAATAATCACACCACTATATAATGCTTACCAGGGAGCATGGCAGGGATCATCAAACGGCATTGGGTCGCCAACAGAATACGTGACACAATTCAACACACAGCCTGAGGGACATTGGAAGTTAAAAAGAATACATCGTGTATACGTATATAATTTGCATCATGGCAGTGGACATCATGGGCATGCAGGAGTATATCCCGTTCACAGAGGGCAGTATCAAAGCAATGTTCTGGCTTTCAACTGACACAAACACAATCTAGGCCGTGCATCAACAGTGCATCAACAGTGTGCATGTATGTCTGTCTTGTCAGTCATACCTGTTGGGCTGGGAGTGGGGGTGGGGGCTGGAGAAGAGGTCGGTGCAATGCTTGTGGCTGGAGTTGAAGCTGGTGAAGAACAGAGTACGTGGCACAATATATTTTATATGGATAGTGCATTGATACTTGTGTAAAATGTTTGGTTATATACTATAGCTGCCTATACACATACACGCATGCATGCACGCACGCACGCACGCATGCACGCACACACACACACACACACACACACACACACACATTTCAATGTGGTTGGTGCAGCACTTGTCGTGGTGGTTGGTGCGGCACTTGTGGTTGTGGTTGGTGCAGCACTTGTGGTTGTGGTTGGTGCGGCACTTGTGGTTGGTGCAGCACTTGTGGTAGTGGTTGGCGCAGCGCTTGTGGTTGTGGTTGGTGCAGCACTTGTGGTTGTGGTTGGTGCAACACTTGTGGTTGTGGTTGGTGCTGCACTTGTGGTTGTGATTGGTGCGGCACTTGTGGTTGTGGTTGGTGCAGCACTTGTGGTGGTGGTTGGTGCAGCACTTGTGGTTGTAGTTGGTGCAGCACTTGTGGTTGTGGTTGGTGCAGCACTTGTGGTAGTGGTTGGCGCAGCGCTTGTGGCTGTGGTTGGTGCGGCACTTGTGGTTGCGGTTGGTGCGGCACTTGTGGTTGTGGTTGGTGCGGCACTTGTGGTTGTGGTTGGTGCGGCACTTGTGCCTGTGGTTGGTGCGGCACTTGTGGCTGTGGTTGGTGCAGCACTTGTGCTGGTGGTTGGTACGGCACTTGTGGTTGTGATTGGCGCAGCAGTTGTGGTTGTGGTTGGCGCAGCACTTGTGGTTGTGGTTGGCGCAGCAGTTGTGGTTGTGGTTGGTGCAGCACTTGTGGTTGTGGTAGGTGCGGCACTTGTTGCTGTGGTTGGTGCGGCACTTGTGATGGTGGTTGGTGCAGCACTTGTGGCTGTAGTGGTTGCTTTTGAAGTCGCTGAAGTGGTTGTTGCTGATGTTGTGCTGGTGGTTTTGGTTGATGAAGGCTTAACACAGCTTATTGCCTGCACAAATTGATGAACAAAATTTGAAGTACAGTAGCTCATTATATATAATTATAATGAACACGAGGAGAAAAATGTCACATTAGGCCTCTTTTCAACTTACAACACAAACACGCTGCCGAAACAATCCAGGCCAACATGTACTGCAGTATAAAGTTTAAGATTTACTAGTTAATTGACAGTAGTCTGGACATTTACCAACTAAAGCAGCCATAACTCACCACTTCTGACATGGGTCATGGCTGGGAATGGTTTCACCACTGTGGTACACTCTACCATCAATGAAACAATGCTTAAACCATGGTATAGCTGCAGTTGATTGTAGACAGGATGACAAAAACATACAGCTTCATGAGAACATTACTGTTAACCCAGCACAGTATATATACTTCACATTAAAATAGACATTACTATTGGAAATATAGTAATTATAAAATATATACCTAAAACCTGAATGACAGCCTATACCATTTCAGTACTGTAAAATGTTTTGCAATTGCACACAGTTACCAATGTCTTTGCTGCCATGCAAGGCAAAGAAGTGTTGTGTTGCTGCGCATAATGCTCATGCACATACGCACACACGTGCATACGTACACATACACACACTTGCACACAAACACACACATGCGTATATACACGCACATGCACACGCACACACACACGCACTCACACACACACACTTGCACGCATGCACACACACACACACGTATATACACGCACATGCACACGCACACACAGACACACACACACACACACACGCACGCACGCACACACACACACACACGCACGCACACACACACTGTGGTACTCATTGTACATTACCAGGACACAAGAGTAGCCACTGTGTGCATATACGTACGTATACAACGTTCTGTGACATACATGCTTGTACAGGAGGCGTAGCTACTACTGCATGCTGTAGATGCTACTTTGTTCCTCAGCCCCATTAAAAGTAGTGCAAACAAACAACAAACACTCAAGTGTACTCATTCACACACAAGCATGCACGCACGTACGTACGTATGTACACAGAGTCATGAATCAATGTCAGTACATGCACACACCTGGTACACACGTATAACAGCAGTCATGTGGCTGGAGCAAGGGCTTGTTTCCAGGTGGACAGTCAAGGACTGGGCAGTCAACTGTCTGTACCAAATAAGTAATTGTATATATTAATTATAACTCACTAACTAAATCACTGATTGCTTCACTACTGTGTTACATGCTGCAGGGTAGCTAATTATACATTCTAACACTTGCATCATAAACTACTTCCAATACTCACTTCACAGACGGGTCTACCAAACATTCCACAGACACTGCATAGAACAGACATAGGACAACAATGGAGCATATATAACTATAATATAATTATACATTTCACATGTTATTGTATAATAAACTGGGTCGTTTCAATTTATCCAAGGACTCACCATCCAGTCTTACAGATGTCTGAACTTGGCATGGGTTCACCTACTTCATAAACATTGCCATCTACTCTACAGAAAGGGGGCCTATGCCAAGGTGTTTTCCATGGGGCCATGTGCCTATGTGAAGGTGCTCTCCAAGGCCACCACGGGAGCTCTACAAAAGTATGATAGAAACTAACATATACAACATAATATATTGTGTATGTACATATTCAGTCTTATATATTAGATTATACATATGGTAAGGCACAGGCTCCTAATAAAAAGAAATAGAACAACCATTTATAGGTACTTTTGCACTACAGCTGATCTCAGGCTATATATTATAGCAGTATACAAAAAACTATATACTGCTGGCATGTATATACTGCGAAGTAGTGTAAACGTGTCGCAGCTATAATAACTGATACCTACTCATATGATTGTATTACTAATTCTCAATATATAGCAACAAATTCTAAGTGACTCACGTTTATTGGCATGTTGTACGCCTGTAGCTGGATCTTTGAAGACAGCAAGTAGAAACAGAGATAGAAGAAGTTTCATTCCTCACTTCTTACCAGAGAGAGTCAAGTGAAGCAGTCCCTACTTGCTATATGAACACTGTAGCAGTCACATGCAGACACAGGAGAAGTGTAGCAATTGTGCATGGTACCAACTGTTGCAGTGTCTGAGCTGTTTACGGATGAATTGTTTCCTCTCCCTTCACTCACTCTGTGCTAGTGTGTGACATCTCGTGGTTGCGTAAGTCTAATTCAAATAGAGAGATGTAGAATTATGTATCATAATTATGTATATTATACTTACTATGCATAAACATTATATCAGCAAGCCAAGAACTTTGATTAGACATGCTCACCGGAGAAGCCAGGTTTTTCTACTACCTACAGCAACGGCTGTCTGTTGCAGTGCAATGGGGAAGTGGCACTGCAGTGATGGGAACAATGGGGAGAAGGGGGGCACCACCTCTCCATTTGATTTCTATTCTTGACTGCCTGTCCATATAATTATAATAATTTTATTATATTATGCTCAAATTGCTTATGTAATTAATGCATTAAATATTAAATTTTATAGAATATACTATATTATTTTATAAATTAATGTAGTGCTACGTATGTATAGAGTGAAAATTTGCGTTGTTTCATGGTTGTTCTTCAATTATAATATAAGTAAGGAACCAGTCATCTAAAGCAAACCACATGACGCTCTCTGAAGTATATATTCAGTCTGCAGTCTGTCATGCACTATACATTTAATATAACTTACACACTCGGCTGGTACATGCCCTTCAGTATTATATCTATATTAATGAGGAGTTCAAAACGGCTGTTCCGGATTTCTTCAGGGTGGTTGCTGAATGGGTGCCAAACTTTCAAGTGTACAAATCAACAGCAAACTCTCGCAAGTGCATGTACAATTCACACACATGGGCTCACACACATGTGCATGTGCATACACAGCCACTCAATGTCTGTACATGCACGTACCTGGTACACACACGTTGGGCAGCACTCATGGCTGGAACTGCATGGGACTTGTTTCCAGGAGGACAGTCAAAGAATGGGCAGTCAGGTTTCTGTACCAAATAAATTAGTGTATATCTTAATTATTATGACTGTAATGATTAAACAAATTTTTGGGAGCCCACAAGACCAGTATATATGAACTTCCAATATTCACTTCATAGACGGCTTTACCAGACTTTCCACAGACACTGCATAAATAAAGCAGGCATTGGATGACAATGGAGTATTGCTACAACAATAATTATAATTATATAATTATTTCACATAATTGTACAATGAATTTCATGGGGTGTCTCAGATGTATCCCAAGACTCACTATCTAGTTTCAGAGTCACCTGAACTAGGCAGGGATTCACCAACTGCATAAGTAGTGCCACCTACTTTACAGTAGTATATAAGTATACCTTTGCCAAGGTGTTTTCCATGGGGCCATGGCCAAACTATATACAGTAATAAGAACTATCATAATTTATATATACATATACCTATCACCATACATAACTATTGTACTTGAAGACATAAACACAATTAACAATGCAGTGACATGCACACACACACGGGTCGCAGGGACACAGTAGCAAGTGTTTAGTCACGGCAGAAAAGAATTTGAGTACAACCAGCGTGCACTGCTGGAGACAAGAGTTACTTATATATTTTCACTGCTGCAGGCAGCCCCTAAAATCATATCATAATATCCGTGTCATCACACAAACTTTATGGATCCAGTATTCTACTTTTAGATTATAATTATATAAAGAATTATATATCATGTCTTAATAAAGTGAGTCACATTCTTTGGCATAATGAAAGGCTGCAGCTTGGTCTTGGAAGACAGCAAATAGAATTAGAAATAGCAGAGTCTTCATCCGCACTTCTTCACCTGGCTAAAGTGAGAGTATCAAGTGATGCAGCAGCTGCAGTTCCCCATATATATAACCTGTGTGTACCAGTCACACGCAGGCACAGAAGTGTAGCAAGTGCATGGTACCAAAAACTGCGACAATGCCTGTGTTAGTGAAGCATGCATGTAGTCTATACTATTAGTTGAATAATTTCCTCTCCATGCACTCACTCACTCACTCTGCACTTTACTTTGAGTCATCTCTTGGTTGCACAGCTCTGTGTCGTGCGCCCACTATATATATATATAATTATACGTATCTACGTATACATTTCCTAATTGCTTTGTAGCAATGAGCCTCTATGACATCATTTCCTAATTGCATGACCTTACATAGGTATAACATGGTGCCATCTGCATGTGGGTAAGCCCCCCCCCCCCCCCCCACAAAAAGAGCGAGTCACACTATAAGTTGCATGATGATTAGCCATGACACATGTGTTTAGGTATGCATAATTACAGGATCATGATCAGTTGATAACAGCTCAAAGGAATGGATATATTATAATTATATATTGTATGTATACTTAATACATATACCTATATATATATATATATATATATTATAATATAATATACTTCAAGTTCAAACTGTATCATGCTCCAACTGCATGACTGTAAATATGAGGCTGCTCGATGTATAAGATGGCATAATTTCCTCTTTGTAGATCTGATTGCAATTCATGGACTACTGTTAAACCAAGAGATGATTCGATGTCATTGCAGCAGGTGGCATGAGCTGACAAAGGCAAAATTGACTGAATGCATAGAAAACATCTAGCCTGCATGCAAATGACGTACGTAGACATGTGCTAATCTCACTCAACATTGTCATATCTACAATTATTATATATAATTAAGTGCAATAAACCATAAAACGTCCTCTCTTAGTGCGTTCCTTTATTGTGATCAAGCCTTGTACATGCATGCATTATAATATATAGCAGCCTGCCTTGTCTTGCTTCTGTGGCTAGACCGCATGTCTATCTATACATCATAGACAAATTCAATATTAAAGTGAAGGATGATCATGTATATAATGCTACATCCCATAAAATTATTTATACTTTTTATTCATAAATGCCTTTCTACAAACTCTGAATTAATCTCCATTGTCAATCTATATAATCCACAACTTCAGGACTGTGTAAGCATGTTGAGAATATACGTACATAATTATACAGGTAGCATACGTAACATACATAGACTTATTGATATCTCAAAATCCAATTACATTGCGATCCCTACCAGGCACAAATCATTAACAACTCAAAGGATAATAGAGTGTTAGAAGAATGGATCTTCCTAGGAAGATTGTATGCCAGCGTATACAGCGTAAGTGTGGGGATGACTAGTTAAATGTCCTATGCAAGTAAGCTACACACATCTACGTAGTTAATAGCCTGGCTGGATGTTCTGAAGTGTTCCTGGTCAGTCACCACACGGGTACTCAAGGATCTTGAAGAAGGCACTCTTGCGGAGATTGGCACGGGTCTGCATCACAAGCAAAGGTATTACGACACTTTGGAGATTATCATAAGAATTTAAACAAGTACGTATTTCGAGTTAAAAAAAAACATCGGGCTGCCGCCCCAACTCAAACTACTTGCTGTCTTCAGTCGCTAGTCAGGACACGACAACATGCTGAACCAATGCAACCACATACAGAAAGTACGAGCACACAAAATTACACTCAGGCATGGGCACACAGACAGACAGACTGTGCATACATTTTCGTTCTTTTTAATTCTTATTCACTTCGAGTTGTACCAAACAATCTGGCTAGTTATGCACATGTTATACCGCCTAGCCACATTGATTGTATATTTCTGAGTTTCAAGGCATAAACACAATTTAAGAATGCAGTGACATGCACAAACACAGGTCGCAGGGATCCGGTACCAGGTGCTTAGTCAAGGCAGAAGAGAATTCGTTCGAGTACAAACAGCGCGTGCTGCTTGAAACAATAGTTACTCATCCATATCCAAAGTACGCCCATCGCTGCAGTTGCGTACGCCTGTAGCCGTCTCCGCGCTACCCCAATTATCCTGTAATACTCCATTGAAGTGACAGCTTTCTCTTCTCAGTGCAATCTACATCTATTTCAAGACTTACTGACGTTCTGAACTGTCTCGGCGAACAAATACCACCATTTTGCTTCAACTTCGGTCGGACAATATGGCCGATGCAACGCCAGTATCCGTACTGTTGCACGCCCATGTGCACATGTAGCGTGTAGGACACCCGTATCCATACCATGGGCGTAGAAGGTTAACATTTTAATGAGGATGTACCATATGTGATGACAATGATTTTAAAATGACAGTGTTTCTGATGACAGTACATGTTTACGCAATAATTGACGGTGCTTGATTGTACAATAATAGCAACGCAAAGGTAGGGGCTGGAGCACGAGACTAAACACGCGTAGCCCATGTGTGGCCAGAGTACTACAAAATGCATATACATACGTCGGTATATGTGTACCTTTCCATGCTGTGCTCTGAAAGCCTTCTTGACGCAGTTGCCCCACTTCTTCAGGCACTTCTCCAGAGGCTCCCCAGTAAGACCAGCGCACTTGTTCCTCCTAGTACATCTTGCAGGAGGAGGCCTCTCATCCATCGAGTAGTAAGCTGCCTTGCAGGAGGTAACTTTGCAAGTGCAGTCACCAGCCGCATCAGGTCTGTGTGCATTTGTATAGAGACAAGCATAAGCACAGATAATGATGTACTGACAATCATTATATATACATGTATAAAAAATTATGTACACATATATGTGCATGTATGAACTTTCATTATACATGTGTGCATGTACGAACTTTCGTTATACATATGTGCTACATATGCATGAGATATCCTCTCAAGTATTCCACTTTCATAGTATATACCAACAGAATTACATAATGCTGGGCAAAACAAGGTGACATGTTACCTAACCCCCAGGACTCAACCAGTAAATATAATCGAGTTAACAAGCTGGAATCGGCGCCATTGGTAACCAGATTTCCCATGCTCGAGACAGTTGTGCTGTCTTATGTATAATCCTCTTTTTGTCTGTTTGTGTGTGTGCATGTATGTATGTACACTAACACAGTACAGAGAGCATTCTTCCTCCTCTTGCACAAGCGGAAAGAGCAGTCAGGATATTCTAAAGATAATAATTGAAATCAAACGAATAGTCTTACTACATCAATACCAGACACACTTGGTTCACACACCTGGCACACATATAGGACAACATTGGTCAGGAAGGTACTTGAGACGCTGTCCAACCGGACATTCAAAATTAAAGCAGTCCACAATCTGTATATAGCAAAGTAATTGATTAAAAACAGGAAG
Organism: Aplysina aerophoba; assembly: GCA_949841015.1. Taxonomy (NCBI): domain Eukaryota; kingdom Metazoa; phylum Porifera; class Demospongiae; order Verongiida; family Aplysinidae; genus Aplysina; species Aplysina aerophoba. The sequence continues at coordinate 3,020,845 of OX465033.1, forward strand.
TTAATTCTTGTTAAATTTGCCAGCACATCTGTCCTGCCCACCAGTTGCGCCCAGCACGAAGCTACTGTACTTTAATTCACCACACACACAGTGCATAATTCATCACAATTCACATTCTGCAGCAATGGCTTGATTAATTAAGAGAGGTAGACTGTCGGGCAAAAGGATATTCCCATTGGACGTGCGTGACTGCCAAGCCCACAATTTCTTACATTATAATGCTACTTATAACTATTAACTCCAACTCACCGCACATAAGACAAGGCCAGGAGGTCTGCAGAAACTGTATAGATTAAACGGAGAATGAGATGAAATGGACGAGAGGGTGAGATGGACTTCCAAGGAACAACATATAACAATATGCACAGAGTAACACTGTTGGCTTTATGCTGGCAGACATTACATATACTACTACATCTACTATCTAACTTAGAAGTGCAAATATTACACAGTAGAAATGAGCTAAAATTAATACAATGACAGAGAAGTTGCATGCAACATAAAGGATACCATTTAGTGCACATGATCACTCACCATCCAACCCTGCAGGGATCATCAGAAGGCACTGGATCACCAAAAGCATACTCAGTGCCATTCACCTCACAGCTGTCTATGGGTACACAGGTGATGTTGGGGCAACACTCCCCTGGAATACTCTCGCCCACTGCCTTGGTGCCAAAAGAACAGTCAACAAGTGGACAGGGTTGAAAGACAGGCTACAGATTGGAGAGAGTGTAATAGAATTTGCCTTCGGCTGAAACATGAGAGTGGAAAACTGGAAAACTGGATGCACACACAATTAAGCACAGTATAGGTCAAAACGATGACTGCTAGAGAACCTGAAAATTCCTTATAGCTACTTCACTAAATGTTGAGGGACACCATTGACACGTCTTATGTACATGCATCATATATGGCCCAGCTCATAATAATATTATACTAGACGACTGCAGGGCATTGTGGGGTGAGCCAACAACTGACTCATGTATGATAAAGTACAGCAGTGCAGCATGTGCGTCTGTTGAACAGACGATGATGGGGACCACAATTGGATGATGCTAGAACATAGTCAGCTAAACATAGCCGCCCTTCTGTATATAAATCCACACCTGCACAATGTCATGTACTTGTGATTAGCCATCTACGTGAGTCACTGACTCGGTGTGCAGTAAGTGTAAACACATATCTTACTACAATGCAACAATTCTCTGTTTGTTTGTTTGTTCCCTATACAAATCTGTGCCGCTGCAAGGAATATCTCTAAACGCTCCGCACCTCTGATGAGGCCCTGGGACGTGTTCTTACAGGACCAGTGTGCGACTACCTGCCCCATGGGAGAAGATCGTCAAGATTGTCCACGTGTTGCCCGACTCTTCACCGACTTTGGCTGCCTCAAAATGCTCCAGGCCAGTGCACACTCACTGTACGTACACAATATATTAAATGTACAATGTATTAAATGTAGTACGGTAGGTCGGTGCATAGCCTCTATATACAACCACGGTGCTCATATTTACCTCAGCAATTAGCTCCTCGGTAAGTATAGTGCCTGACAACATGAGCCACATGCATACAAGCAAGCTTTCACTCCAAGCATACAAGCATTAGAATACGTGTATATAGAAATATGACAGTTTCTGTTTTCATTTTCAAAGTGTAGCTAATTTCCATGGAAACGGCTCAGGCACACGCCAAAGGGGATAGACATGTCCAACGCAAGTATCAATACCTTGATTAGAAATCATTATCTGGTTTGATCCGGTGTGCAGTATATACGAAGTGGGCAACTGCGCACAACTCTGCCAATCCAGCCACTAAAAACAGGGACACTACCTGACGAAAGCCCAAATGCTCAGTTTTGTAGTGACCCTGTTGTAGAGTGAGTAATCGGGGATTTGGTCAAGAGTTTCGTCCCGTGTGTCGCTCGGGTTGCTCGGTGCTCGTTAGACGGTGGTTGCGGGAGGACCCCACATTATCGGCGACCCAAGGTGGGATCCATGCTGTGTGCATTATTGTTGTCTTTGGTTGTCGTGCTTCAGCTAGCCCTGGAGCAGCGGAGACTTCGTTCGCGGATCGCGGAGCTCCAGAGAGCTTCAGCATCACTCAACAGAGTAGTGAGAGACTGCGACTGATTGTAGAGCAGCAGAGAACTGCCGAGACAGATCGCGTAGCGGCGGAGACTTCGGCAACGGATGAAGCGCCCCGAGAACTCAGGGCAGAGATGGCAGCGACCCTCGGGAGAATCGAGGAGTTTGACGGGGACAAAGAAGAATGGTTCCAGTACCAGGAGCGACTGGAATACTTCTTCCAGGCGAACGGGATCGAAAATGCAGACAAGAAACGCACAGTTTTCCTTTCGCTTATTGGAGCCAGCACTTACAAACGGCTACGAAATTTGATTGCACCAGCAAAGCCTGATACAAAGACATACGCGCAGCTTGTCAAGGCATTAGCTGATCACTTCAGCCCTTCTCCAACGGAGAGTGTGCAGCGATACAAGTTCCATAGTCAGGTCCGTAGACCTGGTGAGTCAGTGGCAACATTTGTTTCAGAGCTTCGCTGTCTCGCAGAGTTTTGTAACTTCAGAGCAGCACTAGAAGACATGCTCCGGGATCGCCTTGTCTGTGGTATCAATGATGCAGGCATTCAGCAACGGCTGCTGGCTGAGTCTACACTGTCCTTCAAGAAGGCCTTCGAACTGGCACAAGGTTTGGAGTCAGCTGCACAAAATGTCAAGCAGTTGCAAAGTACAGGCTCCAGACAAGAGGTGCAAGGAACAACAGGGACCGGAGAGGACAGGACTGGACTGGAGAGAAATTCATTACCTTCAGGACAAGTTGATGTCGGTTGTCGCTAAACATGAAGAATTGTTTCAAGGTGGCTTAGGTAAACTCCGTGGGCACAAGGTGAGGATCCTGGTGGACCCAGATGCCAAGCCACGTTTCTGCAAAGCTCGTACCATTCCATATGCCTTCAAAGCCAAGGTGGAAGACGAGTTGGAACGCCTCGTTAAGGAAGGTACCTTGGAGCCTGTGCAATTCTCAGAGTGGGCGGCCCCAATTGTTCCGGTTCTGAAGAGTGACAAGTCCAGTATTCGAATCTGTGGGGACTTTCGTCTGACAGTGAATCCAGTGTCCTAGACAGATACCCAATTCCCAAGGTCGAGGTTCTTTTTGCGGCACTAGGAGGGGGGAAGTTGTTCTCTAAGATTGACCTCACCCAAGCCTATCAGCAACTCCCTCTTGACGATGAGTCCAAACAGTATATGGTAATCAATACCCACAAAGGGTTATTTCGCTACACTCACCTACCATTTGGTATCTCATCAGCCCCTGGAATATTTCAAGGGTGATAGAGAGTGTTTTGCAGGGAATTCCAGGAGTCATTGCGTATCTTGACAACATCTTGGTGTCAGGAGCTACTAACATTTGAAAACCCTGGACTAAGTGTTCGATCGTCTGGAGAAAGCAGGACTACCTGTCCGCAGAGACAAGTGCGAGTTCATGGTTGACTCTGTCACGTATTTGGGACATCAGATTGATCCTGATGGTCTGCATCCGCTTTTAGACAAAGTGCAAGCTGTGAAAGATGCCCCCAGTCCACGAAATGTGCATGAGTTGAAGGCCTACCTGGGCTTACTCACGCACTATGGCAAGTTCCTCCCAGACTTGTCTACTGTCCTAGCTCCTCTGTACAAGTTACTGAGGAAAGAGACACGCTGGCAATGGGCAGATGAAGAAAAGCAGGCATTCCAAGCATCAAAGGATTTGCTGACATCCTCCCGTCTCCTTGTTCACTTTGACCCGCAGTTGAAGTTAATTCTTGCCTGTGATGCCTCTGCTTACGGTGTCGGAGCTGTGCTTGCACACCAATTGCCTGATGGTTCCGAACAGCCAATCGGGTATGCATCACGTACGTTGTCTGAGAGTCAGAAGAACTACTCCCAACTTGAAAAGGAGGTGCTGGCTTGTGTGTTCGGTGTTCGACGATTCCATTCGTATTTGTTTGGACACCACTTTGAACTGTATACAGACCACCAGCCACTTCTTGCCCTCCTGAATGAGCATCGACCAACATCGCCCCAGGCATCAGCCCGTGTTCGCCGTTGGGCATTACTCCTCTCTCCACTTACGAGTACACATTGCGGTTTCGGAATACACGTGCTCATGCTAATGCAGATGCGTTGAGTAGGCTTCCGCTACCCATTGTTCCAGAACAGGTGCCTACACCACCAGAATTGGTGCTTCTAACAGAACGGTTGGCGGACTCACCTGTCACGGCAGATCAGATCCAGCGAGAAGAGATCTTTCACTGGCATCAGTTCTCCAATTTGTCAGGCAAGGATGGCCAAGCCAATGTGACCAGGAACTGGCACCATTTGCATCACACAAATCAGAGCTTTCGATGCATGATGGTTGCATTGTGTGGGGTGCTCGTGTGGTCGTTCCACCACAAGGCCGACAGGCAGTGTTGCAGGAACTCCACGAAGGGCACTTGGGATGACAAAGATGAAATCGTTGGCTAGAATGTATGTATGGTGGCCTGGAATTGATAGAGATATTGAAGATTCAGTGCGCACCTGCTCCCAATGTCAAGCCAATCAGTCATTACCCCCGGTGGCTCCGTTACACCCTTGGGGCTGGCCTATGCGTCCATGGACTAGACTGCACATTGACTACGCAGGTCCATTGTACGGTCACATGTTTTTAGTCGTGATCGATGCCCATTCTAAGTGAATTGAGGTATTCAGGGTATCCTCATCAACAACCAAGGTCATAATTGACACGTTGAGAATATTATTCGCACAGTTTGGCTTGCCAGAAACCATTGTCACTGATAATGGATCTTGCTTTGTTAGTGAAGAATTTGAAGCATTTCTCAATGGTAATGGCATCAAGCACATCACTTCTGCACCCTATCATCCATCGTCGAATGGATTGGCAGAGCGAGCAGTCCAGATTCTCAAAAGTGGTCTGAAGAAGGTAACAGAAGGGGACCTTGATACCCGAATTGCCGTCAGAGCTTCTTTTGGGCCGGAAGCCTCGATCAAGACTGGACCTTTTGAGACCCCCAACACAGCAAAGCGTGTTGAGAACAAGCAGTTGCAACAGAAAACAGCACATGATGTTTCTGCTCGTCAACGCAAGTTTGAAGTTGGTGACCTGGTGTACGTCCTGAATTTCAGAGCAGGGGAGAAGTGGATCCCAGGTAAAATCATACAGTCTAATAGCCCAGTATCTTTCTGCATTCAGTTGCAAAATGGGAAGATCGTACGCAGGCACCAGGATCACTTGCGACAGCGCACAGAGAGATCCGAGCAAGCAAGCAGTGATCTAGAGACAGTGGCAGTGAATGATGACAGTGACATGCTCACAGAAATGCCGCCAGTTGAGACATCAGCAGAGACCTCACCAGAGATAGCTGACACAGAGGGAACATCCTCTAACAATCAGCATGGTCAAAATTCATCAACCGACTTCCACTTCTACATCACTGACGTCAGCGACGCCTCGTTACCCGCAACGAGTGCGTAAAGAACCTGACAGGTTTCAACCCTCACTTTAGTAGTTGCTGTATCCATGTTTAACTGCTTATGATCAGTTACTAATTGCGCTTGCTTGTAGCCATTTCCTTAAGGGAGGGGAAGTGTAGTGTGCATGGTGTATGTTTGTGATTACTGCATGCTGGTAATCTTCAGTATTCCTTTAGTAAATGCATGAATGTAGTTACGCATGCTCAGTTTTGTAGTGACCCTGTTGTAGAGTGAGTAATCGGGGATTTGGTCAAGAGTTTCGTCCCGTGTGTCGCTCGGGTTGCTCGGTGCTCGTTAGACGGCGGTTGTGGGAGGACACCACAAGTACCTACTGTAAAGTCACATGATTAGACTGTAGGCTGTTCACCCCCCACATTAGGTTAACTGCTTTTAGTCACATGAGACATTTCTGTATGTAAACTGGTGTAGTACTTATAAGCACAAGCACAGGACAACTCACAGCACAGGCTGTTCTTCCTTCTCTGTCACAAAAGCTGCATTTTTATAAAAAAAATTAAAGAAACTGAGACTATGTGTTATCCTAACACTATTGAATCTTATACAGTCATGCATGCTCTGACTTGCTGTGACACTACACAGGACATGCGACTTACCAACTTAATGTACAGGGGTCCCCTATTGGGAGCTTATCGCCTGGCTGGTATCCTGGGCCCACAACATCACACGCTGAGGATGAGGGAAGAAGTGGACACATCTAGCTACATACCACTAGTGCAATGGAACTGTCCATTCACTTTAAGGCAGCAATGTCACATAATTATGTACGTATGCTGAATGGCAAAGACAAATTTGGAAAAGCACACAGGTTATACAATCAAATTGCTCTAAATGTCCAAAATGAAAGGTCTTCTTCAACAAATTGCATTTTAGAATACTCCAAAGCTTAAGGTTCTCCAAGCCTTTCAGATTACTCCAGCAACACTAAAATGTTGGTTTAGATATCATGACATTGTTTATCATTGAAGGTGTGTGTACTGACTGCTAATACTGGCACGAGGTGTTGAGGACTGGAAAAGGTCTATTCGTGCCAAATAAATTTAACAGTACAGTCAGATAACTATTGCTTTGGAACAGACCCATACTCTTCATTCAAATGATGTCAAAACCAAAACAAATGGGGACCATTTGTTAGATGCACTCTAGCAGCATAAAATTCTTTATATATATATGTATATATATATATATATATGTATATATATATATATATATATAGATCCCGTTGCCATGGTAACGTGCATCTAAACAATGATTCTAAATCTCATAGAATCATTCCAATAGCTTAGCGTGTGACGATAAATCCCATATACGTATGTTGCGGGCAGAGTGCACTTGACGATAAATCCCGCATACGTACGTTGCGGGCAGAGTGCGCGTGACGATAAATCCCATATACGTACGTTGCGGGCAGAGTGCGCTTGACGATATTAATGACGTCATCCATACACAATTATTATACATAATAGGCAGAAGTGTAATAATAGTAATAATAATAATAATAATAATAATAGTAATAATAATAATAGAGTCAGAAGTCACTGAGAAGTTCTTTCTACCTCTTGAGGATCTTGGCGGCTGCGCCATGTTGCCTTTCTGTAGAACGTTCATACACCCTAAAGCGTCCAAAGAGCGATGGCCTGTTCTCTCTTGAATTGCATTTTCAGGGACGTCGGCTTTGAATAGAGCGGTGGCAGCTGTGAGCTGTTGCGCGGAGAAACGCGACCTTTTGCTGGAACTGTAGGCGCTTCAGAGGCGGAGCTTGAGCCCGAAAGGGAAGCTCCCTTTTGGCAGGCGACACAGGAGCCAATGCTGAACTCTTTTTTTGGCGACGCAGAAGCAACCAGACGTCCCTGAAGCCATTCTAACCGAAGAAGCGGTGTTCTAGACGGCGTACGTTGCCTAGAGGACCGGGTTTGTCGCCAATCAGTAGGGACGTGATTGGGTTAGTGAGTCGTTTTGGATCTATAATAGTTAAATATATAAGGCTGTAGTCTGTCAGTGCTGCCCGTGCATTTGTTGTAGGTCACAGAGTGGATGACTGCAGCCAAAATGGACGTGTCAGCAGTCACTTAGCGCACGATTGAGTAAGAGGCAGAGCTGAATGCAGCGTACAGCTATGAAGTGATATAGCGAGCAGATTCGTGGCCAATGATGGTGAAGTGTAGATCCCAGTTGTGTGTGGCGTCTACGAACTGCTGGCAATTGAACAATCAAGGTGTCTCAGGTTGAGTGGGATGAATATACATATTATATACATACATACATACATACATACATACATACATAAAGCGCAGGAAAATACACAAAAGCAGCTACAAACATGCACAGCAAGCAGGCACTATCACCTGTACACGAAATTTGCCGATTGCTGTGAATACCCAAGGCTAAGAAGCTGTTCGTACGAGCGAGCTCGAGTGAGGTCAGGGCGCGCCATTTCTGCAGACGATTTCAATGCGAAATCGTGCGCACTAAGGCTTTTCCACGCTACAGACACTTGCCAAACCTTAGCGTATGTGATTCACGGCGTTCACCCACTTCTGCGTCGCTCCTGTCACTTTTCCGTGGCAACGATGTAAAGGCCTTGGAGACGGCAGCCATTGAAGACGATGCTGGGATCAAGACGGCAAGCGGTGGCGCACTTTCCGACAGAATATTACGCAAAAGGTTGGCCACAAGGTGGAATGGCCATCTGTGTCACGTGTAGAAGCCTCCTTCTTCGGAAAAGTAGACTCAAAAGTTGCTCACTATATAAATGCCTCCATTTGCAATGCTTAATCAATACTCGACCTTTATAAATGTTGGTACAGTTATACTGCTATACTTATAATATTATATATTTATCCTCGTCTAAGAGGTGCAAATGCTAATTAAGAAATCCTGCTAATGACAGGGGCTTAGGGAGCACTTGGTCAGGTGATCTGATTTTCATAATTTTCCGGCAACTTTGTCTGTAAAATCATTCCTACAGCATCTATTAGTATAAATGTTCCATACATTATGTGTTATGCTATGGGAAATTATATAGCCACTTTGGCGGCAAACTGTACAAAGACGAAAGCCTAATTAAGAAATCTGTTCCATTTAAAATCCATCAAATTCCTCATATTTTATGTAGATACTGAACACTTATCTGCAGAAGCCTCCAGGACCTCTGTAAATTAATTATATTATATTATATTATTTATTTAGATTAGTGGGGTAAATTGCAACTTGCACTGTATTTAATTATTTATTTAGATTAGTGGGGTAAATTGCAACTTGCACTGTATAGATTAGTGGGGTAAATTGCAACTTGCACTGTATATATTATTTATTTATTTAGATTAGTGGTGTAAATTGCAACTTGCACTGTATTTAGATTAGTGGTGTAAATTGCAACTTGCACTGTATATATTACTACGTATGCTAACATAATAATATGATGCTGCTGCCAAGTGCCAGTGGCACCCACTGTACCACTGGTGTCCAAGCACTGTAAGGAATGTTAGATGACAGCTACTATTCTCGGAGCACAAAATGCCTATGCCACAGTCGGCATTTGCCTCATCCTGTGCGTGGAAGCTATTGTGATAAGCCATATCTTTGTCTATGAGGGTGCCCCCTGCAATGCCCCCTGCAATGCACCTATCTTCCAAACCATGTCCACAAGTGTTCGCGGCCTCACCATCACTACTAGTACGGTGGCCAACGCTGCCGCCCACCTGCCGTCACCGACACCTACACCTACACCACAGGCAATGGGGAGCAATCAGCAGCTGCTGCTTTTCAGAAAGTGATTCAATGCTTTCTTGAACAACCAGACCAAGGTTTATGTTTAAATTCATGCAGTGCGTGGATTAGCATTATTACATTCAGTGATTATAACTGTATAATTATGCAATTGTAATCCCTTCGATTATTATTTCATAAGATTATTAAATGCAACACAGTATGTTTTGTGTAACTAGCAAAGACACTTGTAGCGTCACAAATTGTATACTATACCTTGGAGTAGTGACAACCTTATTGAGCTATAAATATATGCAACACATTAGCATTTATTATATTTATCACTAGTTGCACATTATTGTTATAACTTGTACTATTTGCGATTGCTGAAGGTAGCTACTTAAAGGCTGCCTTTAGTAGCTATATATAGGATTCTTTACTCCAGCGCTTGCATGGCTGTAATTCAAATGAGTACAGTACACCCGTTCATATCGCAGTACACCTGGAAGGGTCTACCACAACCTGGGTCAATGGTGTACACTCCCGAGGTGGTGCAGCCACTGTTGAATACCTCCTTACAGTTACGAGGGAGACGTTCGGGGCACTTTCCACCTGCAGTTAATTTGCAATGGGGATACTTCATTGCAGCACCTACCTTCACTGCTTGTCATGCATGTCCACACTTACAGGTTTAAATTTGTCCATCCAGTCATCCTAACACATCCCTTAGCTGTCACACTGATTGATGAGCCCCAATAAGGGAGAAACAGCTATCTGTGGCTCTTTCATCTATTGTTTGGGATGGTTGAGGAGGCAATCACTGTTTCCCAGTCAATAGGAAGAAGTGATTGTCCCCCATATAGGCTACGTACTCAGCACCATTCCAGTGTAACAGTCTGGTTTAGTGTAATATTCTACCAGTGATTAGCTCAGCAAGTATCACCTCACCCTGTGATATGGTTTGCACTTTCGACACATTAATCTAAAAAGTTTAATTGTATAGACTGTGATGCAGGAAGAGTCACTACTTCTTCCAGGTTACTAATCCCAAAACCACCATGCAGCTAAGGTATAGGATGTCTGATGATGGGTCACCATGCTCCTTATTCACCGAAGCCGTCAACAAAGCTCCTTGCACCATGCTCGATCCTTTGCAGTGGCATGTGATTTTTATTAGAGTACGTACACATGGTCATTGTGGTAATGGTTTAATCAGCGATGGCAGCAGATACAATCACAATATTCAGTGCCGTACTCACCTAAGACTAGCAACACTGCAATAAGTACCGCTAAGCACTGTCCACTACTATTCTAACGCCTATTTAAAGTTCTCTATATTTTATTGACTGTTCCTCAAACTGCTCTGATCTTCATGTCAGTGTATTTGAGAGAGTAGTGATAACCTTTGAATGGCTTCCAGTCAACTCCATCAGCATAGCTAGTGTGAGCTCCACTGAGGTACTGTCCATTGAGGTTGGCTACATGACAGTCATCATACCACCATCCTCCTTTATAGACCTCAGCACAGTTTTTGCTGCTCTTGTCATTGTCTTTGTCAAATGTAGAGAAGCCTGTACCATTGGGTCGTGCCAAGGCATCACCTGCAGTGCCTGCATAGCCACCAACATTGAGTCGATACTTGGTGGCAGCGTTGCCAACGGAGAAAAAGTTGTAAGTGGCAAACACCTTCACACCATCAAAATCAGCGAGGGACACTTTGAGCTGGGTGGATTCTGCCCTCGAAGTGAGGCAGTGAATGTTCTTCAGACCCAGCCAGTATTCACCATCAGGGTCACCGAAGCCATCAACATAGCTGGCCCAGTTACGGTAGAAGTCGACAGAGCCATCCATTCTCCTCTGGATGACCTCCCACTGACCATTCATATCGCAGTACACCTGAAAGGGTCTACCACAACCTGGGTCAATGGTGTACACTCCTGAGGTGGTGCAGCCACTGTTGTATACCTCCTTGCAGTTAGGGAGACGTTCGGGGCACTGTCCACCTGCAGTTAATTTGCAATGGGGATACTTCATTGCAGCACCTACCTTCACTGCTTGTCATGCATGTCCACACTTACAGGCTTGTCCATGACAGGTGGCAATTGTAGCAACTGCTATCACCAGCAAAAGATGGTTCGAGAAGTGCATTGCGGCAGTGCTGCAATTGCTACAGTCTTTCACAATGTCTTCGAAAACTGTGCTTGCACAGTGCTCGTGTGTGATGTATGATTTTATAGCAATCTGTGTGATCTAATTGAATACAAAACCTATTAGCACTACTAACCATTTCATTACTTGTACCAGGTACATGTAGTAGACACCGCACATAGGCTGGTACTGAACTTAAATTTAAATGGCTTTAAATAATATTATATCCAATTATACAAATTAGCCGTACAATTATGTATACATATATATTACTACGTATGCTAACATAATAATATGATGCTGCTGCCAAGTGCCAGTGGCACCCACTGTACCACTGGTGTCCAAGCACTATAAGGAATGTTAGATGACAGCTACTATTCTCGGAGCACAAAAATTAAAATGCCTATGCCATGCTTCTTATCCAATCTGCTCAAGACCTGGTTTATACAAGAGCTATGGGCTACTATCAAGCTCTTTGGTCCCATTGCACTTGGATTTGGACTGGACCAACAGCAACCAAGAGTATCCTTACTTTTCTGTGGCCATGTTCCAGAAAATGCTGCGCTAGTTCTAGAAGCTGCTGGACTGGCTGGAAGTGTTATCAACGTAGCCAGTGACATGATTGCTATGGGGATGGGAATGACTATAGATACACTGGCAGCGCAGGCCTGGGGGGCAGGAAGTTACAAGAAACTTGGTGTGTACCTTCAGAGAGGCATCCTAATCTTTATTCCTCTATATATACTGCTGCTGATTCTGGGCATCTGGGCCAACTTAGAGAGCATACTGATCCTACTGCACCAACCACATTGTGTAGTTAGCTACACCATTTTGTATACCAATGGGTTTGCCTTCGCCCTCCCTGCCATTACCCTCTACTACCTCATCCAAAAGTACCTCCAAGCTCAAGGCATTGTGTACCCGTTCATCATTTCAGGATGCGTTGGCATGGTTGTCAATGTATTGGCTCATTACCTACTAATGTTTGTGGCAGGCCTTGGCATAATGGGAGCTGGCATTGCAATAGGCCTCACACAGTATGCAGGACTGGTGACCATGCTGGTGGTGATCTGGATACGCAAGCTACACAAAAAGACTTGGGATGGATGGAGCTGGGAGAGCCTGAATGGCTGGGGACAGTACATGAAGTATAGTATCCCAGGGCTCTTTATTATATTTGCTGAATCCGGTAGCTACGAGGTGGGAATGGTCATCACGGGACTCACTGGTACTCTGCAGCAGGGCATTTACACAGTGCTGGAGAGCTACAGCTTGTGTTCATTTTTTGTGACATACTCACTGCAATCAGCCGCTAGTGTCCGGGTTGGGAATGCAATGGGAGAAGGTGAGAGGTTATAATTACGGTAGGCTTTTTAAGCTTACGTACACGTTGCATGCATATGTTTACACGTACAATATTAGCTCAGCTATATATCCATTAATTTGGATGTAAGCAATTTACAGTAGTTGCATCGACCCTTCGCACTATGTATTACTGTCACTGCTCTGCTGATGCACTGTGTGCAGGAAATCCAAAGAGGGCAAAGCGAGTCATGTTTGTCATTCTTTGCATTGCCCTCGCGTGGCTAGCTATTATGGAAGCAGTGACCTTGGGACTAAAGGACTACATCCCAAAGGTGTTTACGTCTGATCCAACCATCCTCAATGCTTTTACTGTGCAGATGTGTATGCTGTGGCAGCTACTATCTTTCTTGACACCATGAACGGCACACTGGCGGGAACCATAGTGGGAGCTGGCTGGCAAGGAATAGGCTTATTCCTTAATGTGCTGTGCTACTGGGTGTTGGGAACTCCCCTAGCTGTGGTGCTCACCCTCGTAGTGCATCTTGGTGCCCTTGGCTACTGGTTGGGACAAGTCTCGGGCGGCTTTCTTCTCTTCTGCTCATACATTATCCTCATAGCAACACTAAATTGGAAGAAACAATCAGAATTGGCACAGAAAATAGCTGCTCTACAAGAAAAGAAACAAAAGACTCAAGACAGTACAAACAGTACATCAGGGAGCATAAACAATGTCGACCATCATGATGGTGCCAGCTCACCTACGAAAGAGACTAGCTCACCTGTGGGAGAGACCAGCTCACCTACGGGAAAGAAGAGACAGAGCACTGAACACAATCACAGTGCTACTGAGTCAAAGAGAATGATGAAATGTGGAAGTATTGGTTCACTGGGATGGAAGGTGATTGTGCTTCGAATCCTCACAGTCGGCATTTGCCTCATCCTGTGCGTGGGAGCTATTGTGATAAGTCATATCTTTGTCTATGAGCATGCCCCCTGCAATGCACCTATTGTGGGTAATGAGACAGAGATCTTCCAAACCATGTCCACAAATGTTCCCGGCCTCACCATCACTACTAGTACAGTGGCCAACGCTGCCGCCCACCTGCCGTCACCGACACCTACACCTACACCACAGGCAATGGGGAGCAATCAGCAGCTGCTGCTTTTCAGAAAGTGATTCAATGCTTTCTTGAACAACAGACCAAGGTTTATGTTTAAATCCATGCAGTACTTGGATTAGCATTACTACATTCCTACATTCCTATACATAATTACTTTAATTACTACATAATTATGCAATTGTAATCCCTTTAATTATTATTTCATAGGATTATTAAATGCTATACAGTATTTTTTGTGTAACTAGCATAGACGCTTGTAGCGTCACAAATTGTATAATATACCTTGGAGTAGTGACAACCTTATTGAGGTATAAATATATGCAACACATTAGCATTTATTATATTCATCACTAGTTGCACATTATTGTTATAACTTGTACTATTTGTGCTGGATTGCGATTACTGAAAGTAGCTACTTAAAGGCTGCCTTTAGTAGCTATAGGATTCTTTACTCCAGCGCTTGCATGGCTGTAATTCAAATGAGTACAGTACACCCGTTCATATTGCAGTACACCTGGAAGGGTCTACCACAACCTGGGTCAATGGTGTACACACCTGAGGTGGTGCAACCACTGTTATACACCTCCTTGCAGTTATAACAGCTGGGAGACGCTCGAGGCACTGTCCACCTGCAGTTAATTTGCAATGGGGATACTTCATTGCAGCACCTACCTTCACTGCTTGTCATGCATGTCTGCACACTTACGGGTTTAAATTTGTCCATCCAGTCATCCCACACATATCCATTAGCTGTCACACTGATCGATGAGCCCCAATATGGGAGAAACAGCTATTTGTGACTCTTTCATCTATTGTTTGGGATGACTGGGGAAGTGATCACTGTTTCCCAGTCAATAGGAAGAAGTGACCGTACCCCATATAGGCTACTCAGCACCATTCCAGTGTATATAGCAGTCTGGTTTAGTGTAATATTTTACCAGTGATTAGCTCAGCAAGTATCACCTCATGATCACCGTGTGATAATTATGGTTCACACTTTCAACACATTAATCTAAAAATTGAATTGTATAGACTGTGATACAGGAACAGTCACTACTTCCAGGTTCCCAATCTCATAACCATCATGCAGCTAAGGTATAGGATGTCTGATGATGGGTCACCAAGCTCCCTATTCACCGAAGCCATCAACATAAATTATAGCTCATTGCCCCATGCTACTTTGCCACATGAAATGCATGGCACATTAAACTCTGTCCCCTCCAATTGCTAATTTGGCAATTGTTCTTGTGTCCTTCACATGAAGGTCTACCATTCTGTTGGTTAGGGTCAGATCTTACCTAATTAAGAGCTTGTTGTTACTTTCCCCTGTTGATCTCGGTTAATCGGTCTGTTTGAGGTCAGTGAATCTCAACTGTACCCTAATTTAATGCTGCCATGCAAACAGTTCCAACTATCCATACATTAGTCTAACATGCTAGCTGTGGGGGGTAATGGAGCAGGCATTAACTTGGGTTAATTGGCTGGACTGCTCTAGTGGTCCTGCATAGCAGGACAGGTCACATGGCATAACAGAGTGAGCACGTGATGTGGTATTGTGACTAGTGGGGGCGCGGGATGCAGTCCATTGGTTCGGCGGCAGGCAGGGTCTGCGCGGTATTACTTAATCAGGGTGTTTAAGGGGGCGTTGCCGGGAGACGACTAGTTGCTGGGTCACCATGCTCCTTATTCACCGAAGCTGTCAACAAAGTTCTTTGCACCGTGCCTTTGCAGTGGCATGCAATTGTCACTGTCATGGAAGTGAACTTTGACCATTTCCAGTACTCCAATCTTGATGCTTAGCTGCCCACAGTGACAATATGTACTGTGATTGCAGGGCATTGGCCATTTATGCATGTGAAACCAACTTCTGAGGTTAGGGGATGTTATACATATGTATAGATATAGAGTGACCTTTGCTCGCTAACCTGCCCACTGGGGGCATGTGATTTCCTAAAGTAGTAGTATACAAAACCTATTAGCACTACTAACTGTTTCATTACTTGTACCAGGTACATGTAGTAGACACCGCACATAGGCTGGTACTGAACTTAAATTTAAATGGATATATATAATATTATATAAAATTATACAAATTAGCTGTACAATTATATATACATACCACCATGTGTGCAAGTGGACTATCTGCGCTAGTGGCTGCAGGATAAAGCACCACCAGCGCAAGTTGCAGAGGATGAACCACCTTGTGTGCAAGTGGACTATCTGCGCTAGTGGCTGCAGGATAAAGTACCACCAGCGCAAGTTGCAACTAGTGACAACTACTATCTGCACAGTGGAATGGTCGCACCAGTTGAAAGAAGAGAAATACCATAAGCACAAGGTGCAAAGGTCAGGGTGCAAGGTGCAAAGGTCATGACACAAGGTGCAAAGGTCAGGGCCAGCATCAGCGCTAGTCGGTACGGGATGCAGCAACAACATGCAACTCCAACCACTACCACCAGCGACCGGATAGGACCAGCACAGCACGATGCAGCAATCAGTGCAACTTGCGTGAGGGCTAGGTTTGTGGAGGAAATGGGGGCCCTCACACAAGTTGCACTGATTGCTGCATCGTGCTGTGCTGGTCCTATCCGGTCGCTGGTGGTGGTGGTTGGAGTTGCATGTTGTTGCTGCATCCCGTACCGACTAGCGCTGATGCTGGCCCTGACCTTTGCACTTTGTGTCATGACCTTTGCAGCTTGCACCCTGACCTTTGCACCTTGCGCTTATGGTATTTCCCTTCTTTCAACTGGTGCAACCATTCCACTGTGCAGATAGTAGTTGTCACTAGTTGCAACTTGCGCTGGTGGTACTTTATCTTGCAGCCACTAGCGCAGATAGTCCACTTGCACACATGGTGGTTCATCCTCTGCAACTTGCACTGGTGGTACTTTTTCATCCACCCACTGGCGCAAATACTGCACTTGCACTCGGGCAACTTGCACTGTGTGGTGGTGGTCTGTGTGGTGGTAGTTGTGTATGTGGAAATGGCGGTGTGTACATGAAAACTACACAGACACTTTAGCAGTTTGCACTGTGTGGTGGTGGTCTGTGGTGGTGGTATATATATATATATATATAAGTTGATATATATATATTATTATATATATATTTGTTGCAGCTTGGGTTGTTAGATCAAAGGCAGCAACTGTGCGTTATTTTTGGATAACGCACAGTTGCCTTATTTAGAAGCGTATAACGCATTGTTTTGCTTTATAACGCACTGCTTCAAATGGGGCTCTTATTTATGTGTCCAATCATTGTCCAACCTAATGCAAACGTTTATTCTTACACTTCAAGAAAACATCTTTGATGTTCATCACCTTGTGGACTTTCCCATGACAGTAGACAATATGACTGTTGCAAATGTATCCCATAGTGCAAGCATTACACATTCATGCGTACATCATTCTACTATTAATTGATCCACACCATGCTGCATGCCATGCTTTATAGGTAAGAAGTTTCCAGCAACTGTAGCTACTGTAAAATGCTCAAGTGATCATAACAATTTTGGCAATTCATACAATTGCTTAACTTTTAATGGACGAATCTCACTTTATAACGTTGCACTAAAACTGAAGAAGTTGTTCAGTGCTAGAAAAGCAATTTTCAAAACCCTTTCCTCTTGTGCTGCCGTTTCTTTCTGCCTCCTAGGCAAGATATTACTAGTCTCACGTATCAAGACGGCTTTCGCCAGGCGCAAGTGGCCTGGCTACGCGAGACTAGGCAAGATAGACGTTCACAGCCCAGTCCGTGCTTCGAAGAGTAGTTTTGGGCTGGTAGCCTGCTTGTAGCGATTCGAAGTCGTCGTCATTGACGAAAGAACATTGCGGTGCCTTTGCAGAACAAGAAACCGGCGTTGAAGCCACACGCTTTGACATTTCGTTCATTCTATCTCACGAAAAAGGCGTTCGATGATTTCTATAGTAACGTCGGTCTCGTTCATTCGGTGAATTGATTCGACGACGAAGGAGGTTTGAGCGTAGAGCGTTCCCTGGCGATTTGCAACAAGCCAGTTATCACATGGCCCCTCGGGCGCTTCTCGCCCTCGGGTGATAAATTAGCCAGCGCCCTCGTGGCCATGTGATAACTAGTACATAATATATAACACACATGATACAGTAATCAATGCAACTTGCTTAGGAATTTGTGCACCCTTACGCAAGTTGCAGTGATTGCTGCATCGTGCTGTGTTGGTCCTGGTTGTTGGTGGTGGTGGTTGTAGTTAAATGTTGTTGCTGCACCCCTTACTGACTTGCACTGATGCTGGTCCTGACCTTTGCACCTTCTGTCCTGACCTTTGCACCTTGCACCCTGACCTTTGCACCTTGCGCTTGTGGTGTCATCCTTCTATCAACTGGCACACAAGTACTCCACTTGCACATGGTGGTGGTATTATTTAATTATTTATTTAGATTAGTGGGGTAAATTGCAACTTGCACTGTATATATTATTTATTTATTTAGATTAGTGGGGTAAATTGCAACTTGCACTGTATACATGCATGTGCTGGTGCTGTACCAGCACACATACTCATTGCAAGACAATAATATAGACAACAATAACAATAATTCATTGCACGACAATAATATAATATACATTTACCAAGAGACTTAAAATTAAGATACAGAAAAATAGCTACCACAATACTGTTGGGTAAATATACATTGCTAATTAATATAGGGTATATGCCAATGCGTACCCAATACTGTCTGCATGTATCACTTAACGGGTAAGGAGAACAAAATTAATATACAATTACAATTTAATATTAAAATGTGTATTGTCATGCATCCTCTCTGGTACGCAATACAGCATCAAGAGACTCATTGTGTTCCGTGTACACTGGGCTTGAGAGTAGACTATCTTTGGAGTAGACACCGTTATCCACTGCTCCTTTCAGAAAGTTGCATGTGGGCAGCTCTCCCCAGAGACTATCCATTGTGTGGTAAGACGTTTTCCTCACACGTGCATATTCCAGATTGTGAATCCAGAATCCCATCCATCCAAGTTGCATCCAGTCGTATTGTGCTGCAGTTTCAGCATTCCTTCTTTTGTACATACAACTGACTGTATTTGCATTCACTGTGTATTCCGGCACACTGGTGTCAGTAGCTTCACGGGCGAAGTCAAAATCAATTAACACTGCACCTGAACGGAAACAGATGTTATCCAACCGTATGTCAAGGTGTGCAAATCCCAATTTGTGCAGACTTTCAATGGCTTCTGCTGTACTCTCGATCAGGGGTCCAAGACATCGCTGGGCACTCGTAAAGGATAGAGGTGGTGTTATCAGAGGAAACACATAGAAATTGATGCCAAAAATGGTTCTCTTTTCTTCATATGTCAAAAGCTGCTCCAACCATCCAAGATTCGAGGGATTCCGTTCTTTTTCTAGTGCTATTTCAGACATCACATACTTTGCCCACCCGCTCTGCGTATGGTCATGGTTATATTTGTAGATCTTCCCTTCTTTTGGATCTTTTAGGATGATCGAGGCCACCGAGGAAATTTGCTCTAGACTTTTTGGCACTGACTTGGGTCTCCTCGCTTGACTTTCCAGCTGTTCGCTTGCCAGTTCTAGTTCTATACTTGCAAGCTCATCTTCGCTCAGTCTGATGGGGAAAGCGCGTTTCAGATCACCTGTGTACCTAGCTTCCATTATTGAATGATGGTTACGTTTGAAAGCCTCCTTCACTGCTTCGCACACCTTGTCCTTTTGAAGTCTTTTAAATGAATATTGGAAGCGAAATGGAACAAAGTCAACTGTTACCATGACGACGCAGGAGTGGTACATAAGATTAGGGAAAGCAAACCCAACCAGAGATTGTATGTCGGATTTGGTTCGCAGATCGCGCAGTTGAGTCACAAGCCCAATCACCTCTTTGTATGCAGTCGCCATGGCCACTTCCAGAATGCACTTCAGCTGTGAGGATGCAGTCCCCACTTGCATTGGTAATAGATACGTCAGGTCTCTGAATAGATGTTGAGATAAACGGTGCAAGCCTTTCCCATGACGGGACTATCTGGTTGAATTTGAATCCCTCAGGGTTGACATCATCCACGTCTTTCAAGCAATGGTATACATATTCCATTGCTGCTCTTTCAGGCTTATTGGGCTCCAACTTGCAATCCTGCATTTTGTAAAGTTCATCGAGTTTGTACTTCTCAGAAAAATTATCCAAAGAGGAAGGCCCGTCTTTCAGAAGATTCTTGATGACTTGGTCCGCTTTAAGGAGAGGTTCACCAGAGAGGAGTACACGAAACTGAGTGGCTGACTTAGTCAAAGCGCTCGCTGACCAGTGAGGTGGTAAGGCAGCGAAAGTACTGCAAAGAAATGAGAATGGAGACATTAATTAAACATAATTGCTATCATATAAAATAGGGGTGGAATGAATGTTCGAATATTCGGTATATTCGAATGTTAGCCTGATATTCGAATGTATTCTCAAGCTTCAAATATTCGCTATTATTGTTATTATATGCATACTATATACCTACCTTTATATATAAATTAACCGGAAGAAGCGTTGATAAGCTTGACACGAACCATCCACTAGCGCTAGCCGTTCCTTTAGTAGAACGGTTCGCGGCAAGCTTATCAGCGCTTTTTCGACTAAAACTAGAAGATTCTACGCGTCCTGTGTTGATAGGGGTCGAATATTTACAAAGGATAGCTAGAATAGACGGTAGTAAATGCGAGGCGTTCTTACAAACTTGTAAACAGTTCGCCAACATTTGCACGTACCTGCAGCTGTGCAGTGCGTAATGGCCAGCGGAGAACACGGCAGCGGACGTTTTGTTGAGGAGAGCAGTGGTAAATCGGACGTGTGGAAGTACTTCGACAAGAGCGCAGATGGCCCCTTCTGAAGCGAATGCAACACACAAGGTGACATCAAAGGAACACGCTAGACGATCAGCTGACTCAGCAACCGCAATGTTTATACAAGGCAAGCCACTACCGGAAGTCATCCAGTACTGAAGATTCGAATATTCGTGGCATATTTGGGACGAATATTCGAAGCCAAATTTCAGCATTCGTCCCAGCCCTAATATAAAACTAATATACATTGAACATGAAATGATGATATTGATATATAAGATAGATTTGTAGTAGAGCGCGAGTACTGTTGGTGTAAGGTAAGGTAAGGAGTTTCCGGACAAAACTGATGTGCGCGACAAATTTTCCTTACTACTTTGCTTCTTCTGCTTCCTTGGCAACTGAGTAGAGATGGACTGATAGCCAAAGGAAGTAACTACCACATTAATTACCACGTTTCAAGCCCCTGCGTTGTTGTATAGAGCAGAGCGTGCCCTTTTCCTCACAAAAAGCTAGTAAGCTAGCTAAGTAGGGGTACAGAAAGGCCCATTTTCAGGAGTAGAAACATCAATAGCAGAGTCTAACAGCAGCTACATATGCATGTGTCTACTATTTTTGACACCAATCCACTCTCTGGCGCATAGGGAACATACCATATACGCTTTAACTATCGCGGGGTTAAACTTTCGCGGATGGCAGATTTTAGCAATTTTCGCGGTTTTATTTTCGCAGATGCAGGGTCTTGGTCTTTGATTTCTCTGAATCCTTGTTGTATTAATGTAATCAATTGCTTCGGTGGAGGTTCTTAGCTGCATATGAAGTTGCCCTAGCGAATTGCCATTTTTGCATTTTTGTGACGCAATCGTCTTACAAACGCAGACTCGTTGCCAAACTGGTCTAAATTTTCGCGGGATGAAACTTTCGCGGATGGCTGCTGATCCGCGAAAACCGCAAAAGTTTAACCCCGCGAAAGTTAAAGCGTATACAGTATATCTATAATGCTGTGTGGCTGCAGTGTTGTATGACTCTGCGCTGAGGGTTCGTTCTTCCTCAAATGTTCCTTCTCTTGTGAAATCTCTTCTTCAACGGTTGCGCCAAAAAACATAATTTGTCACCTACTGAGGTGTGAAGTCTAACCCGGATGTGCAGCTGTACATTGTATAAAATGACAGTGGTTCCAACTCTAGTATAGTAGCTAGCTACGTACTATCTAAACACGAGTGACCGGAAATACCCCGTGACCCAAATTACCCGGGGTTAGGTACGGTATCTATTATCGTCCACAATGTATTATCGGACACTGAATCTTCTCGACCGCCGAACGAATCAGCTCACGTTTAGCACGAATGTGTATTACCGGCAATACTAAGACAGATTATAACAAAACTAGAATAATACGCTTTTTCCTTCCCTGGCGAGAGGGTTTAAAACGCGCACTTCGAGAATATATATTATCGGCCAAAAATATCTATTAACGGACATGGACTCCTACTCCGGCTACGAGAAGCGAATATGACCATGACTGCTGTATTTAAGAGAGGCATCATTCCTTATCACACTCACCAGCAATCGCGGTCCGGAGTCGAACAGTTGAGATACAAGACTGCCTTTAATTGTACCATATCGACTGATCAATTATCGGCCACCATTTTAGGCATTTCCACGCGAGTTTGAGCAGTTGAGCAGCAGAGCAGCAAGAACAGCAAAAGTTTTTAGATGTTTCGAGCATTGGTGGCCTATTATTCTCTCTGGGTAAGTCTATTCATACTGGTTTCAGCGCAAATTGTGGAAAGGATGAAGTCTGCGCCTCTAGGGAGGCCACACACTGGCCAGATGCTATCTGCGGTACCATTCATGTGCACATGGTGTTGCAGAAAGCTAAAAGAATTATCTCTGCTGTTCAGCACCACTGCTTGGCAGTTCAAAATAAAGAACCGGTCCTCAACATCGCAAGTTATTATAATAATTCGCGTGGAAGATCCAGTGTCCGATAATAGATACCGTACCCTACTTTACTGTATCCGGGTACACTCCCTCACTTCCCAACTAAAATACAGAAATTCACATCACTATCACTACATAGATACTACACTTACCGGTCCTGGTTAGCCATCTTGGTGAATAGCAGTTCTGCGCATGCGCAGATGTACAAATAAGCGCGGCTTTGTATATGATGTCAAAAGCGCGCGGAAGGTTGCGCACGCGCTGAAGAATGTGCTTTCTATCATGTGATTTTTTTACACATAACTTAGAACAGATATTATATAGATCTAGGAGGATTGGCAACGCACACCGGAAGTGGAAAAGCTCCCGTACAGGTCACGTGATTCCTTAGCTACGGAATGGCTGCACGTACTTTTATATATACATAGATAGTCCACTTGCACACATGGTGGTATCACCCTCTGCAACTTGCGCTGGTGGTTCTTTTTCATCCAGCCACTGGCGCAAATACTGCACTTGCACCCGGGCAACTTGCACTGTGTGGTGGTGGTTAGTGGTGGTGGTACATAGTTGTACAGTATGTGGGGGTGGAGGTATATACGTATGAAACCTGCACTGACACTTGAGCAACTTGCACTGTGTGGTGATAGATGTATGTGGAGGCAGAATCTATCTATCTATCTACATACATATCTAAATAAACATCTATGTATATGTACGTAAGTAAATCTAACTTGTAATAACAGTGGGAGGTCTGTTAAATGAAACTCCCACTCATGATACAAGTCACCCTACTAGATCTCACGAAGTGATCGAGGGTTGGCCAGTGGTTTCATGTGAATCAATTGCAAGTGTCAGTGTTGCAATCTGTATATATTACATATAGAATGCAATGCTCTGCACTGTACACACACACACACACACACACACACACACACACACACACACACACACACACACACACACACACACACATACACACACACGTACACACATACTTGTACTTGATTGACCACAGCTAGAATTTGGCTACATGGCCCCCATTCAGGGGGTGAGCCAGCAGGAAGTAACAAGACTGGTGGTCCTGTTGGCAGCGGCAACACCAGCCTTATCTCCACATCTGCATGGCTCCCTCAGTGCATTGGAGTACTCAACTATGGGCTTGCAAGACCCATGAGATGAGGAAGGTGGAGTACAGCCTTGAGTGACAGCATCAGAATATCCGTCCTGAATTCTTGGCCGCATGTTTCCCACCTCTACGCTTGGTAATTTCTAGGTGGCTAGCATGTGAGCACAATCAGTGTCAAACACTGGAAAGTGCGCTAGCACCTAAGAGAATAATTACACAAGTCTTTACCCCCTAATGGTACAAGTACACACACACACACACACACGCACATGCACACGCACGCACGCACGCACGCACACACGCACGCACGCACGCACACACGCACGCACACACACACACGCACACACACACGCGCACACACACACACATGCACGCATTCACACACACACACACGCATACACACACAGACACACACAGACACACACGCACACACACACACAGACACACACACACACACACACACACACACACACACACACACACACACACGTGCCTACAGCGCAGGAAAATGCACAAAAGCATCTACAAACATGCACAGCAAGCAGACACTGTCACCTATACACGAAATTTGCCGATTCCTGCGGATACTCAGGCTAAGAGCTGTTCGTTCGAGAGAGCTGGAGTGAACTCTGGGCGCGCCATTTGTGCAGACGATTTCAACGCGAAATCGTGCGCACTAAGGCTTTTCCACGCTACAGACACTTGCCAAACCTTAGCGTATGTGATTCACGGCCCTCACCCACTTCTGCGTCGCTCAGGTCACTTTTCCGTGGCAACGGTGTAAAGGCCTTTGAGACGGCAGCCATTGAAGACAATGCTGGAACCAAGACGGCAAGCGATGGCGCACTTTCCGACAGAATATTGCGAAATGGGTGGCCAGAAGGTTGGGTGGCCATCTCTGCCGCGTTCAGAAGCCTCCTTCTTCGGAAAAGTAGACTCAAAAGTTGCTCACTATATAAATGCCTCCATTTGCAATGCTTAATCAATACTCGACCTTTATAAATGCTGGTACAGTTATACTGCTATACATGTTGTATTATAATTATATTTAGTCCCCTAAATATCTAAAGGTGCAAGAGCTAATTAAGAAATCCTGCTAATGACAAGGGCTCAGGGAGCACTTGGTCAGGTGCTCTGAGTTTCATGATTTTCCGGCAACTTTGTCTTTAAAATTATTCTTACAGCATCTATTAGTATAAATGTTCCATACATTATGTGTTACACTATGGGAAATTATATTGGAACTTTGGCTGCAAATTGTACAAAGACGAAAGCCTAATTAAAAAATCTGTTCAATTTAAAATCCATCAAATTCCTCATATTTTATGTGGATACTGAACACATATCTGCAGAAGCCTCCAGGACCTCTGTGAATTAATTATATTATATTATATTATATTATTTATTTAGATTAGTGGTGTAAATTGCAACTTGCACTGTATCTATATACAGTGCAAGTTGCAATTTACACCACTATACAGTGCAAGTTGCAATTTACACCACTAATCTAAATAAATAATATAATATAATATAATATAATATAATTAATTCACAAAGGTCCTGGAGGCTTCTGCAGATACGTGCTCAGTATATCCACATAAAATATGAGGAATTTGATGGATTTTAAATTGAACAGATTTCTTAATTAGGCTTTCGTCTTTGTACAGTTTGCCGCCAAAGTGGCTATATAATTTCCCATAGCATAACACATAATGTATGGAACATTTATACTAATAGATGCTGTAAGAATAATTTTAAAGATAAAGTTGCCGGAAAATTATGAAAATCAGACCACTTAACCAAGTGCTCCCTAAACCCCTGTCATTAGCAGGATTTCTTAATTAGCATTTGCATCTCTTAGATACGAGGATAAATATATAATATTACAAGTATAGCAGTATAACTGTACCAACATTTATAAAGGTCGAGTATTGATTAAGCATTGCAAATGGAGGCATTTATATAGTGAGCAAATTTGAGTCTACTTTTCCGAAGAAGGAGGCTTCTACACGTGGCACAGATGGCCATTCCACCTTGTGGCCAACCTTTTGCGTAATATTCTGTCGGAAAGTGCGCCATCGCTTGCCGTCTTGGTCTCAGCATCGTCTTCAATGGCTGCCGTCTCAAAGGCCTTTACACCGTTGCCACGGAAAAGTGACAGGAGCGACGCAGAAGTGGGTGAGGGCCGTGATTCACATACGCTAAGGTTTGGCAAGTGTCTGTAGCGTGGAAAAGCCTTAGTGCGCACGATTTCGCGTTGAAATCGTCTGCACAAATGGCGCGCCTGACCTTACTCGAGCTCGCTCGTACGAACAGCTTCTTAGCCTTGGGTATCCACAGCAATCGGCAAATTTCGTGTACAGGTGATAGTGCCTGCTTGCTGTGCATGTTTGTAGATGCTTTTGTGTATTTTCCTGCGCTTTAGGCACGTGTGTGTGTGTGTGTGTGTGTGTGTGTGTGTGTGTGTGTGTGTGTGTGTGTGTGTGTGTGTGTGTGTGTGTGTGTGTGTGTGTGTGTGTGTGTGTGTGTGTGTGTGTGTGTGTGTGTGTGTGTGTGTGTGTGTGTGTGTGTGTGTGTGTGTGTGTGGCATTCATTAAGCCAGTCAGGTCCTGCCAGTACTGCCAGACAAGGAGGCTTCTTGTAAATGTGGTGGTGGTGATTGGGTGGTGTGTGTGTGTGTGTGTGTGTGTGTGTGTGTGTGTGTGTGTGTGTGTGTGTGTGTGTGTGTGTGTGTGTGTGTGTGTGAATTGAATGACGCGGAACATAAGCAGCTATGTGGAGAACTCCCATGCAGAAGTCTCGGTGCTGCGGGGGGTCATTCACTCCAGAGGGGGGCATCATACTCCAGAGTAACATGTCCGGGGGGGGGGGGGGGGGGACAATTTACTCCGGGGGGCTATTTCCTCCGTGACAGGCCTTTACATCTCTGCCACGGAAAAGTGGCAGGAGCAACGCAGAAGTGGGTGAGCGCCGTGAATCACGTACGCTAAGGTTTGGCAAGTGTCTGTAGCGTGGAAAAGCCTTAGTGCATACGATTTTGCTTTGAAATCGTCTGCACAAATGGCGCGCTCTGACCTCACTCGAGCTCGCCCGTACGAACAGCCTCTTAGCCTTGGGTATCCACAGGAATCAACAAATTTTGTGTACAGGTGATAGTGCCTGCTTGGTGTGCATGTTTGTAGCTGTTTTTGTGCATATCCTGCGCTGTAGGCACGTGTGTGTGTGTGTGTGTGTGTGTGTGTGTGTGTGTGTGTGTGTGTGTGTGTGTGTGTGTGTGTGTGTGTGTGTGTGTGTGTGTGTGTGTGTGCAGGATGCAAATTAGGTACAGCTGCTTGCAATACTTTAAGATTTGGCACTGCATGTGATATACAAGCATTTTGGCCAATGGAATTTCTGACATCTGACATTCAGCACATGTCTGACTGTGTGTGTGTGTGTGTGTGTGTGTGTGTGTGTGTGTGTGTGTGTGTGTGTGTGTGTGTGTGTGTGTGTGTGTGTGTGTGTGTGTGTGTGTGTGTGTGTGTGTGTGTGTGTCCCTAGCGTTGAAAGCTTTGCGCGCATGTTGCCTCTCTGAAATCATCTTCAGAAATAGCACACCCATTGCTTACTAGAGAGGCTGAGGGCCTCTTTAATCTACAGGACCTACGTATAAGAATCGCCAGTTGCCCGGTGTGCCTGCGGTTCTTGTTTGCTGAGTGTGTTTACAGCCAATGCATATAAATGCTACTTATAGATTGGTATTGATACAGTGCAGTGTGTGTGTGTGTGTGTGTGTGTGTGTGTGTGTGTGTGTGTGTGTGTGTGTGTGTGTGTGTGTGCACCATATGCACGTGTGTATACATGTGATGTGATTAGCCCACCAGCTATGGACATCGTATATACAGCATCATGTGAGTAAATGTGACATAGCCCCCCCCCCCCCCTCCAAAGGGAAAGTAGTAGCCAAATATGACACTGAAGCACCAGAGACACACACCTAGGTCAACCACCATTATGCCTATAAGATGATGTGCCACCTATATCTATCTATCTATATATATAAAGAGGAGTTGAAAATGGTTATGCGCGATATCCTCGCGTGCACGCAGCCAAATTGCCACAAAACCTTCACATCGCTTTGGAACCCCTACCGTAGAGTGTCCTCGAGGGGGCAACGTGCGCAAATACGCTACAGCCGAGGAGCGCGTGGCGAAAAAACAGAAAACGACCGTCCGCCATTTTGGTTTTACGGAGAAAGTATACGGACTTCCGTGCACGGTTCGCACATTGTTATTATGGAAGCGCCATCTAGAAAAATGCTATTGTGGGAACTAACATGAGAGAAATATTTATGCATGTGATAACAAAAGTTACATTGATGATGTTTGATGATGTACCCAATAGCATAATTGCAACCATCCAGTCTGCAGCTCAATAGGCTCAACAAACATGAATCTGTAGCTATATGAAGCATGATTAGCACAAGCTGTGAAAATGTTAATAGGTTGTCATTATGTCGTCACATGTTGCCAATGTTGTCATGATTAGCACATGCTGTGAAAGGTGGTTCAATGCCCAAGAGGAGATGCTCGCGCTCTCTGGTACGCAAAGGCACGTAGACGGACCATTGTGCACAAATAAGCTACAGAAACATGGCATGTTCTGTGGTTTGCCCAAGCCAAACTGCCAGACAGTTTGCTTCGGCTACATATTCCCGGGATGGTGTTATTTGTATATGGCCAAGAGCTATATAGCTAGCTACCAAATGCAAGAAGAACTGAGAATTTAGCTAACAACAGTGGCACCATCAAGGCTCTGTCATTGAATCACAGACGCCGGAGCACCGTTGAAGGGCCGCTGTCGAAGGAGCGCCGTAGCAGTGAAGTCCGACGAAGGCGGGCTTCACTGCTAGTATACATATAATTAAAGTTACAATGCTTGCTAAATCATTATAAGCAACGGATGGCTCAAAGGTGTGTTGCAAATACTGCCAAGTGCAATACAGATTACATTAGCTAATTGTTCTTTTGAGTGTTCTCATCAACATAAGTGGCGATGAATGTCAAATGCTGCATATCCTATCATGTAAACTACACACAAATAATTGCTCGGCAGACTGGATGTTCTGAAGAGTCCCTGGTCAGCCTTAACATGGGTAAGTGAGGATCTTGAAGAAACGTTCCTTGCGAAACTTGCGGCGTGTCTACATTACAATACAAGAAAAGAGAGATTATACCGTTGAACATGAAGCATGGTTCGCAACTCTGTGTACTGCCTATATAAGACATTTATGCTACAACAATGAATAGAAAATCTATGTTATATATACACCTCTTATAGTGCTCATCTGTATGACATATGTATTATGTACTCCACGGAACCTATTATATATATTATATATATGTATATAGCTACATTTTTCTACAAATTTACGCAATGTGTCCTATAGAAATGTATATAGATTAGTGGGATATATTGCAACTTGCACTATATATATATATAATTATACTTATATATCAATTAATTGATTACTATTCATACCCTTCCATGTTCTGCTCTGAATTCCTTCTTCACGCAATTAGCCCACTTGTTCAGGTATCTTTCTGGCAGTCTGTCCACAGTAGGTCCAGCAGTACAAAATTCCTTTGTGGTACACTTAGGAGGAGCGGGCCTCTCATCCATCGAGTAGTAAGCAACCATGCAGGAGGTCAATAGTCTGGAATCCTCATGAAATCTGTGTTATATATAGCAGACATGCATGTGTAAACGGACAAGCTGATTTATGCATGCAGTATTCGACTTATGTATTTACATGGCAATGTGTGCTGCGTGTGCAGTATGTGTGTATATGACATGTGAGTTGAGACGATGGCTACCTACTTGTAGCAGAAGCCTTTCCCATTCCGCCTGCAGTATTCAAATGTGCATTCAGGGGGATCGTTCCGCTTTAGACAGACAGACAGACAGAGAGAGAGAGAGAGAGAGAGAGAGAGAGAGAGAGAGACAGAGAGAGAGAGAGAACATATCTCAGAACTTTAGATGACAGCACACCTAGCTCATTACTCCTCTCCACATACACTCTCAAGCCCAGCATGTGAAATATAGTTTCACCAAGTAGCACATACAGACCTTTTGTATTTAGCCAACCAATGTGATATACTATACTAAACTGCATTTTATATATAATATCATAACATATAAAAGTAGTACAATATTATATTGTCATCAAAGTGGAGGACCAGAAGCTACTACGACATATATACCTTGTTGAAGAAGCTTGTCCAGCTGGGTTGCATCACTCAAGGTTCTCTTGTGGAAATCACCAACCAAAGATTTTCTTTGAAATACCAGACGTTTTGGCAGCTTGCTGCTGCCTTCATCACTAACAAAGGCAGCAGCAAGCTGTCGAAATGTCTGGTATTTCAAAGAAAATCGTTGGTTGGTGATTTCCACAAGAGAACCCTGAGATATATATGCCTTGTAATATCAGTGTTTAGTATGTCCGCCATTTGCTATATACGAGATGTGACTTGGCCAACCACTTGTGGAATAGGCGAATGGCCCATTGACTGTTTTGTAACTGCAAGATACATTTGACAAATGAGTCGAGCTTGAGATTATATGTAACATAAGAGATATATATCTGCAACAAAAGTGCTATATATCTGCATTCAGGTCGCCATATGAAATGGGATACCATGCAGTTAACTCACAATGCAATGCTGATCATCAGGAGCCAAGCCAGGAACACAAGTGCTGAAAAGGGTAGAAAATGAAGATGGCTATATGAAATGCATAGGTACTTTTGCATAGTAAGCTGATTCAGGGTGGTATAGGGACTATATGAAACTCACCAAATCTTAAATCGGTCACTGTTGGGTACAATTTCCCCCGATTTGTATGTCACATTGCCAATTTCACAAGTCTTATTGGGAACTGCATGTTCAATATTTGAAACACTGATAAACTCTATATCAGAGACAAGTTCTATAGCAGAATTAATTATTATCAATGCAGAATATGCAATATTACCAACAGAGCGCTGATATATACCTATTAAATATAAAATCAAATTATAGTATTATGCTCATGTATACTCATGTCACTCACAACAAGTTCCCAACTTGCTGTATGCCACAACACGTCCATTGCTGTTGTTGCACTGACATGCCCAATTTCCCAACACATCGAAGCCAAGTGGATGATGATCAGGGTTTGTAGCTGATGATATTATGACTGACAGCACATGACCAGAATTAAGTGTAGTAATTTGAGAGCCAGTGGGGTCAAAGATATCCAGCACGTTTGTCCCATTTGGGGTAGTCATAGTACAATCAGTTGGACGACCTGTCCTAGGTTTGCACGTGATGGTGAGAATGTCTACAGTCACTTCAGGCTCAATGCACAAGTCACAACCAATTTGCATGTCCCGAATTATAAAAAACTCCTCCGTATCAATTGGGGGAGGTGGATCAGTACACTCAAGAACAGGTGGACCTGTATTTAAAAGTATACAACATCAAATTATGAAATATAATATTATTATAAACCACTCAGAGAGTAAGCACTGTTACATACTATGCAGCAGTTACATAGTATACAGCAGTTATACACTATGCAGCAGTTACATACTATGCAGCAGTTACATACTATGCAGCAGTTACGTACTATGCAGCAGTTATATACTATGCAGCAGTTATATACTATGCAGCAGTTATACATGCTACCATGGAAAATAATGATATTCATAGCAATAAACTGCATTGCGTACCCACTCGCCGCTAGCCCTCAACACCTTGCGATCGATTGCCAATTTAACCACTATCGCTAACAGAGGTGACAAATTAGATCCATGCTCTGCACAAAACTTTCTCCTCGACCAATGATGTCGCCGGCGATGTATAAAATGGAGGGGAGGGAGCGGTCTGGCTAGGTGAGATTAGTCAATACCTTTGTGGTGTTATCTCCTCACTTGCAATTTAATCTAGACAGGCCATTCTGGATATACTGTGCCTTTGTACATGTATACAAGAATCACCACACATTGCTTTGTAAGAACTATATCCATCTATTCATCCATCTATATCTATATATCTATCTGTCAATCTATCTGTCTATCTACCAAGTATTATATATATACAAGTATGCATGCATAGCATATATACATAATATAAATAAATAGATAAATATAAAGTATATACGTATATATAATTATAGTGGAACCTTTTGACATTATAATCGATGCACTTTCTTTATGACACAAACACAAATTTTATTTACTATAAGATGCATGTCAGTTATTAATTTTTTTGCAGTTTTATTGCTGGAATTGTGTCTGCAGTTTGGAACAATTACCCTGCAATTTAGTTAACATTAGTATGATTATATAAAATGCCATAAAAATCTCTTAGAAAAGAATCAACATATAGCTATGTA
Source organism: Aplysina aerophoba (assembly GCA_949841015.1). Taxonomy (NCBI): domain Eukaryota; kingdom Metazoa; phylum Porifera; class Demospongiae; order Verongiida; family Aplysinidae; genus Aplysina; species Aplysina aerophoba. The sequence goes on from OX465033.1 coordinate 3,052,986, forward strand.
TATATAAAGATATACGAATATCTATCTATCATATATGTACACAGTAGCAAACAAATCTAATCGTATCTTATGTATTTCAGGTGCATGTGGTCACTCAGTGTATGCATCAACGGTAGTTGTTGCCTCTGCACAAGACAGTGGATCTGGTGGCATATTATGCCTGCACACCTTACACCTGTAGGCTGCCTCAGTGCCTTCTTGTGCTCCTGTTGCAATGGTCACCCTCTCTATGAACAATTTCTCTCCATTTTCATTGACATTAGGGAAAGTACTGTTGCCAATTATTTCAATCAGATTGCCAATTGACTCTGGATGTTTGGTGGGAATCCTAAACCATTGAATGCTAGAAAGGTTGGCTTGTGCGCCAAAGGTTCTATTGGCATATGGCAGACAGTCCAGGATAAGCGGGGTGTACTCAGGGAGCAACACAGACCCTTGGCTACCCACATCAACAGAGCGAACTTCATCCGAAATAGGGTTTTCAAGAGTGGCTGCAAAGACAGCAGTAGAACATAGCAGTTCAGGCATGCATTAACTAATAATTTCAACTATATATAGTGCTATAAATCCTGAACAACAGGTGTCAGAGAAAGCAGTAATGTAGAGTTTACATATGTGTGGGCATGTACGCAAGAGACAGTGTGCTTTCAATGAATATCTGGCATCTACAGGAACATAACTGTATGTAATAATATATACAGGTTGCTAAGCCATGAACCGCTCTAAGGGTCTGCATGATGACAGACTGAGTGATTGACTGATTGACACAACTGACCACTTTCCTCCCTTGCGCTAACGCATGGGGTAACTAGACAGATGTTATGAATTGTGGGGGTGAGGATGAACAAGCTAAAGGCATGTATGTAATTATACAGCTAGCGCACTTAATTAACCTCAGCAAGTGTGCTAGTAAATGAACCGTTCAAGCTTACCAGGCAGGATACCCAAAGCACTTGTACAGCCAACCAAGGTAAGGACCAGGAAGAGCTTCATTACGATCTCTTGCAACTTCCAGCCTGTACGTATGTCCCTTGCAGTCTGCAACCTTTGTAGCCTCAAGTGCTGCGGTTCTTTTATAGGCTCCTGGAACAGAATTAATTTACACCACTACAAAGGTTGCAGCTGCAAGTGACACCACATACTGATGTAATTACCTTTGATGCTCGAGATGCTGCAAAAACAGAATAATATATACAACTAGTAAATACTGTTGCAAAAATAACATTACTATTATTATTAATAACATCAGACACACTGAAGAAGCAAATAATTCAGATGTACATGCATATTATATATACATTGACACTAAAGCAGAAACCATTGGCTAGACAGTGGTTCGAACAGTTCGCCAGTTCTACAGAGGTAAGTACTTTTTGCAATTATATATATATGTTGCTGAGCATACTTTTCAATTGGTCACAGGTCATAAGCAACTGGTAGCATTTTTGTACAATGAAACAAGGAAGAAATGCTGACTTGCTAAGCAGAATCTGATACATAGCTATTCCTAGCCATGGAAGGTCCCTAAACATACCCAGAGTCTGTGCATCATGTTGCAGTCTTATCGGTGACAGCAGATGATATTGATCCCTGGACTCCAAGATTCCATGGCATCTGTTCTCTGGAATGTGTGTCCAGGCAGAGGAATGAACCAAGACAACCCCAAGCTGATGTATAATCAATTCAAGAGAGATTAGCTATAATTACATGATGGCTGCACATTGTGGGGCTCACAGCTGGTCAAAAGACACCAAGTTGAGAAAATGGAGATGATGAAGGATATAATATCGAATGTATAATTATATGCATATGTACAGCAGACAGGTATATAATACTGTTTTACTATGTACTTTCACGTATGAAAGAGTCCAGAGTAATATGAGTTCACAAATATGAAAGAGTCATTAGAGCTAGCCACTTGTTAGCTTCCCTGCCCTGTGCCTGGCCATGGTTAGCACACAGACTTGGTAATGTAATTGGCCCGCAACCAAGATGTATATTATAAAGCATGCATACATTCTAGCTCATATATACGTACAAATATAAAGTTGTGTACTTCCTAGACTTAATTCCTTTAAAACAACATGCATGGGGGCTTTAGCCTTTGAAGAGCATCTCCAGGATTTCTCTTTATTGTTAGCTTCCCTGCCCTGTGCCTGGCCCTGGTCAGCACACAGACTAATGATGTCATTGGATCACAACCAAGATTTCTCAATTAAATTATCTTATAGGGCATACACTTACGTATATGCTCATATACAAGTATATATACAGCTCTGCACTTCCTGAACTTCCTTTAATGCACCATTATTATATATAATTTAATATGTAACAAGGAAGCTTTAGTCTTGGAAGCATCTCCAGTACGTCTTCTCTTTACTGTTAGCTTCCTGCCCTGCCCTGCCCCTAGCCCTGCCTAGCACACAGACTGGTGATGTCATTAGGTCAAGCCGCACACAAAAGCCAAAGTATATAGGTGTTATCTAACTTGTACAGGGCACAAACCCTAACCACAGAGACATTGCCTGGGTGCTATAGCTAGTTATAGTGTACTGTTCAACAGCTGCACTAACAGGTTGGCTTCAAACCACAATAGTCTACTACTAGAGGCTGCCTCTACAATGCACAGCCACCGCCAATGAGTTGTTTATGCTCCCTCACAGCTTCCTGGTGCACACCATCTGCATTGCCTATCTCATGCTGATGCAAGGCTTGCATGCACCAAGCCAGGACTACACACACTGCAGTGTCAATTAGAGGGTCTACATAGAATTGATGGCAAAGTTGTCTCACCTAACTAGCCAGCTAGTAAATTGTGCAATGCACACGTGCACATTATAATAATTGCTGAAGTAGAAGATTGTAACTATCATTCACTGCTAGCTTGGTGTTACAACTTGGTAGAATACATTGCTCATTATCGTTACTATACTGATTGTTACTAAATATACTGATTGTTCCAACCAAGATGTCTCAAATGATCTTATAGGGCATACATTCCAGCTCCTACAAGTATACAGCTGTGTACTGCATGGGAGCTTTAGCCTTTGAAGAGCATCTCCAGGATTTCTCTGTATTGTTACCTTCCTTGCTCTGTGCCTGTCCCTGGTCAGCACACAGACTGGTGATGTAATTAGGTCAAGCCTCACAAAACGAGAGCCAGGTAAAACCTTTAAAATTCACATCAGTTTTGTATTATCCATAACTTGCACAAGGAGTACTGTGCCACTAGTGACGCATGCAGCCTCTATATCATTCACTGCTTGGTGTTACATGGTGGAGTACATTGCTTATTGTTACTGAATTATAATTGGGCGAGCCTGAGCGAGCCCTACACTTACGCAAAGCACGGAGATTTTGTCTATATATAAGCAGATGCTCACAACATCGTGGGGGTGAGCCTAATCAAGTCAAAGGTGCCGATGGCATACAGCTACATATGTGCAGTGGACTTTATACAGTGTAAAGTGTAGATGCTGTGGCAATGGTTGCAAGCTTGAACATAAATTCATGCCTATAAAAAACACGTGCTTGCATTTAGTCCAGTTTATATACATACCATTGACTACCAAACACTTTGTGCAAGGTGGCACATCTCCCTCTTAATCAGATTGTTACAGGAAGGCAATGCAGGTGACCATGCGGCTTGCTGTAGAACTTTGAATTGTATAGCACACAATTCTAACCAACAGACACAGGTCACGGGGCGCCACTGCTCAGGCTGCCTCCACAATGCACAGAACCCACTCAATTTTGAATTTCCTACTCTGAGATCTCCTATGTCATCACCTATATATATGTCAGTAAGAAATCCACCTTACCCCAATTTCATACATTGCAAGTTGCTGCATATTTGAATTCCTACACTACAGTAATTTGTATCAACACTAAGATACAATATAGCATATTTGCTAGTTTAGTGCACCAGATGCGTTCAAAGGCTGGAAGGTAAGGTACGTACTGTACGTGGATTCACGAGACTCAATGATTGATGATCGGGATGTTTCGCCAGGTTCAAAACATGAATCACACTACATGTCATACAGAAGGCATAACATCCTACTAACCCCACGGTATACGTAGTGGAGGATAAACTATATAATGTTGTCTTGTGCAAGTAAGGCACACTCAATTAGCTAATTGCCTGGCTGGATGCTCTGAAGTGTTCCTGGTCAGTCACCACATGGGTACTCAAGGGTCTTGAAGAAGGCATTCTTGCGGAGATTGGCACGGGTCTACATGAATTATATTACAAGCGGAAAGAGGATATAGGCATTGCAATATGAGGCACAAAATGCCTGTAAATATGAGCTGTCTACTGACATGAAAGCATTGTTATAATTATTCACTGAGGAAACTCCTGCATCTACTTCTCTGTAAGGTGTGAACTATGCATTACGATTCATGAGCAGTGAGCAGATTAATCTACTCATGTGGAATTAACCTATCTACCTTCCTATGAAGCAGGTAGCGATTTTAAAACAGCGCAAAGTATTTTCTTCCTATGTGTGTAACTTCTACGAGTTGCTATATAACTTCACAGCCGACAACGCACAGAGAGATAGGAGTTACCACTATCCACCTCAGTCTCGCGGGCTCGTGTGCATGCTAGCTTCCCACTGAGCATACCATCATGACTGGGATTGGTGGCTTGCATGGCCGAAACTCGGCATTAGAGCATAGGTCACTGGGTCTCGGTTCCATTTCTTCTGTCACCATTCTCCTTTCAAGTTGTGACGTTAGCAACTTGCACACACAATACATAGTGCTGTGGCCGCTAACGGCTCTGACGCCATATATATAATTCTGACGTCTGATATATAATTTTTGCGTGCTCTGGTGTAGTTTTGTCATGAATTAAGCTTTAATATTTATTCATATAATTATGTGTACCTTTCCATGCTGTGCTCTGAAAGCCTTCTTGACGCAGTTGCCCCACTTCTTTAGGCACTTTTCCAGAGGCTCCCCAGTAAGACCGGCACACTTGTTGTTCCCCCTAGTACATCTTGCAGGAGGAGACCTCTCATCCATCGAGTAGTAAGCTGCCTTGCAGGAGGTAACGTTGCAAGTGCAGTCACCAGCCGCATCAGGTCTGTGGAAGGTGGCAGATAACTGATACACAACTGCTGCAATAATGGGCTGAAATAATATTGATTATATATACAATCATGCGCACACATATGTATGTGTGTGCATGAACATGACTGTACATGTACATATGTTTATACTATATAATATGCATGACACGTCTTTTGACTCATGGCATATGTGTGTATATACATATATGTGCATGTACGTATGTACACTAACATAGTACAGAGAGCATTCTTCTTCCTCTTGCACAAACGGAAGGAGCAGTCAGGATATTCTAAAGAGAGTGAGCATGACACACATGACGAGAGAAAATTAGTCGTATAATCATTCACACATTTTGGTGTGCTGATCTTGTATTACATTACAACTGTTATGGTCTGGGGCTAGGATAATATATATACATATATACAGTGCAAGTTATATATATATATGCAACTTGCACTGTTGTCATGGCACCCACGCAAAAATATATCACGTGAACAAACTAGCAGTGGGATCTAGCAGGCTAGACCGGGATACAACAGGGACTAAGATGCCATGCACTTATCGTCACAGGGACTCTTAAATCCTGTTATGTCCATCTCGAATATGGAAAGTGTGAAAGATAACAACAGCTCGTGTTCATCACAGAGAGAAAAGCAACCAGTAGACCAAGACATTCCACAGAACTCATCTGTTGATGCGAATACTCAAGGCAAAAGCAACGTAACTCAGTTGTCGTTTTCTCAGAATTGGTTACTTTCATTCGTTACATTCACTAGCATAGACAAGCCTATCACAGCAAAGCTACAGTTTCGCGACGTCGATGCCATTTTCAGATTCTAGCGTAATTACGTATAAAAGCCTACCCGGCGAATATATTAGTAGTTATGCCTGATTACATCTCAATGAGAAAACGTGGAAGAGTACACACCTATATAATGGGAATGGGAATTGAGTGTTACACTTAACTAATACTGACCAATTGAACTCTCTGGTCATCCCCACCATGCTATTGTACGTACATTTGCATGCACCAATAGGGCATGCCGCACGTCAGACAGTGTACACTTGCATGCGCACTATACGCTGTATGTATGTATGCAACAAGTACCCTAAGACGTAGCTGAATCATAATGAACTTGCATGCACTAGTTAGTAACAACACTGTTACATAAGGCTAAATCAGCACTTACATACAAGCTGCCAAGATGATTAAGACAATTGTGGGCTATACACTATAATACATATATTATAGCAGATGCAAACAACTTATCATAAGTCTCCCTAGCCACTCATGACTACAGCTGTATATTTTGGAGTTAAAGAAACCTAACACCTACGTATTTAATCTCGCACAGGCTGCCATTTGTTTCAGCTCTGTGCCTCCACAAATGACAGACTGGGATCTAAAGACACCTAACACCAACACAGTATACAGTCCACTGGACTGTATGGCACGCCATAGTTGTTCTGGTAACCCAGTGTTACATTTACATTTATACAGCACCAGCAGATCAAAACCATATTATAAGCACAGTGCTGCATGATCACAATCACACACCTGGCACACAAATAGGACAACATTGGTCAGGAAGGTATTTGAGTCGCTGTCCATCTGGACATTCAAAATTAAAGCAGTCCACAATCTGTATATAGCAAAGTAATTGATTAAAACAGAAAGTTAATTCTTGTTAATTTCACCAGCACATCTGTCCTGCCCACCAGTTGTGCCCAGCATGAAGCTATTGTACATTAAATCAGTGCATAATTCACAGATAGTACTCAAAGTGGTTGCATATGTATGTACTCACATCATTTATGTACTCACATCATTTATGTACTCACATCATTTATGTACTCACATCATTTATGTACTCACATCATTTATGTACTCACATCATTTATGTACTCACATCATTTACGCTATATGTGAATTGCATGAAAAGTGAATTGCTAACTCACTGCACAAAATGGTTGGCCAGAGTTTCCATCGCAGAAGCTACATAGAACATAGACAAAGATGACTGAAATGCAATGTCATAAACATTATGAAATTATACAAAAACAGTGTAGGGTATACTGAGCAATTAATACTGAATGCATACGTAGCATGCCCTGCACTAGTAACACAATATAGATGGCTACACTTGAGACAGTATCCCGTTGAACACACAAGCACTGTTCCCACTTGGTACATTACTGGAAATATTCTTCATTCTTATTAGTATTATTACAGTTACAGAATTAGCTGTGGCAGAGCTGACATACTGACTGAAGCAATGACACGATTGTGGCATGTCATGGCATGTATACGACTAACAACATAACATACAACAGTATATATAAATAGTACATATAATATATATATAAAATTAATAGTACATCTAATATATAAACAGAGTGTAAAAGCATACAGGTCCACTCACCATCCAACCATACAAGGGTCGTCGGAGGGCATGGATTCTCCAGGGGCATACATAACGCCATTAAGCTCACAGGCTTCAATGGGCACACAGGTCAAATTGCCACAACACTGCCCTGGAATTTCCTCTATCACTCCTCTGGTGTTAGGAGGGCAGGTATAGTCACAGTCCACGACTATTGGCTGCACATACGTACGTAGCGTAAGTGTGATGGAACACCGAAGTAAACAATTGTTAACATTGTGTGAACAATTGATCAATGGAAAGGGAATCAACACACTATATGTACGATACGTATATTGTGTGTGTACAGTAAGCCTGCTACATATAAAGGCAGCTAGCTACATAGCATATATATCACAATCATTAGCCATCAATTAGCCATGGAATTCCTACTGCAATGATATATATATACATAATATCATATATCATTTTACACAGCATATGTACTGTACACTCAAATTGTGTGAAGATGTAATGACTATAATTTTTATATATAATATAATATATACACACTTAGAATAAAATGAAGTTGCCTTCTGCTTTCTACTATACAGATAGCCCCAAACTCCCATCTGAGGTGAGTCCTGTTCCAACTACTATACTTAGTCTTGTGTCGTTGGCATTTTCTTGGCAAGAGCAGCCATCTCTTTGCCGACCGTCATGGTCTAGCAGTCTTTCTGAACCGTTCTTATAGCCTTGAATCAAAGTTCAACGGTGACTTTACTGTATATAGAAGCCTCCATTCAGTCAAGGAAGGCCTGAACAAAAGCGCTTCAATACTTTGCACCCTGCTCTATAAAACTTCATTGGGCTTATCCAAATAATTGTCACAGTTGAGCATCTTGCACATTCTATGTAATTCTAATTCGCACAAAATTTAACTTGGAAGCTTTAAAGTGACATGGTACTATTTCTCATAGCCCCATTTCATCATAACTACATGTACGATGAGTTAATGCGTATACAGCCTTAGCACAGTATAGTACCCATGGACACTATATAAAATAGTTAAGAAACAAATATTCAGTATAATCCAATAATATAAATATATATTTATATATTATTATTATGTGTGTGTATATATGTACATGTGTATTTCATCATGTATGTATATACATGCATGTACATGGAACAAGTAACTAGAATGATTAACTTACTACGCATGCTGTTCTTCCCTCACTGTCACAGAAGCTGCACATTCAGATCGAGAGAAGGGAAGAGGATCAAAAGAAGAAAGGAGGAGAGGTACGTACGTAAAAGAGCAAGCTCTACTCAGGAGTGACATTCAGAGTAGAGCAAGCTCTACTCTGCATTGTCTTTGCTGATGATGAATATTAACTTGGACAACTGACCAGTCAAAGGAACAGGGATCGTAGCCTGGAATGGGGAGTTTATCTCCTGGCTCGTAGCCTGGACCGACCACATCACACGCTGTGGATGAGAGGAAACGTGTGCTACATATACATGTACCATACGGAATCATTGCCCATTCATTCAAGACAATGCAATGATACAAACAATGTATAATGTATGTATGTAGTCACTGCCTCCTGGAAAGGAGACAGTGTCAACGAAGTGATAGATTAATTAATCAATTAATTTCAATGATTAATCTGTACACTGGAGCTGCAGACATGACATGAACAGAAGTTAACATTACCTTCATAGTGTACATGCATGCACACAATTATTCCTCAAACTCACTTGGACACTTTGGACAGCACTCTCCAGGAGGGACCTCTACGTCAAACCCACCACAGTCAGTGATAAGAAAACAGACAGGTCCCTATTTGAAAATGGGCAATAGGATGAAAGTGTATACTAAAATTATGTCCACTGCAGTCGGTATATGTACAATGCACCATATTACTATGCATATATACATATTATTATTATACTAAGCATAGCATAATAGTAATATTATATTATGCTTGTACAGCAAATATGTGCTATGTCATATGATCATTATTTACATATTAAGAATAGTCACAAACTTGCTTGAAAATAATAATTTTGAAATAAATTGGATCACACAACACTTTATATACGTACGTAGACTGATATAGTACATCACAGGCCGTCACAACGGCTTAGCATATTCATAGCCCAGGCAAAAAGGGAAATGCACAATTTCCTATGCCATGTCATGCCCAGCCACTCATGAAATATGTACAAATATATGAATATGGCTGTGAGTCACAAGATATAGCTACATACGTACATATGTACGTATAAACATGTTGGCAAGAAAAAGAAAGTTCTACTTGGGTTGCCAATTAAAACAATAAACAGTATTATGTAGTTACAATGGTGTTATGTAGTTAACAAACGTCAGATATACACTACCAAAGGCAGCGAGAGACATGTCACTAAACACTATAATCCAATACAGACTCCATTTGGCTGTGCGCCACTGTTCAATGCATAGAGCAAAAGGCACACACAAGCTCACCATAGCTGGAACCCTAGCGTGCGTACATTGTGGTGCCATCAAGTATGTAGAGTTAACTCACAAGGCAAACTTGCTGATTTGGAACATCAGGAGCACAGGTGCTGCCGAGAAAAGGAGATGATGAATTGGAAACGGTTGAGAGATTGGCCCCATAATACCAAACGTCATGGTAAGCACACTGAGTTAGCCTATGAGCTGCCACTGTATTACAAATTAGCTCTGTTGTCTGCACGAGGCAAAGACAAGCAACTGACCAGGTTTCACATGTTGTATTGCTCACAACATCTCCGTCACAGTATGTCACATTGTTGATGTTGCACTCTGTAGCAGAAGATGATAAGATAAAGAATAGTTCACCATTCACTGCACTACATGTATGGAAGTGCTCAAGTCAATGTACAGACCCTCCATTGCCTATGGGGTAAATACTGTAAATATACATATAATTATATATATATATATATATATATAGGCCATGTGATCGAATTAGCTCATTATTTAAAATAGGGACAAATTATATAATTACTATTATTATTTATTTATTATATGTATATTATAATTATAGCCAGTATTCTGATGTATATATTATATATATATATATATATAACTTGCACTGTATATAATTATATATATATATATACGTATATATAGTGGTTCCAAATTGCCTGTTACAGAATACACCAAATTTGGTCCTCGCACCCAGCATACGTATATCTATGTGCAAATATACAATTCTCTACACACCTGCTTTGCAGCCAGGACAGCATTGCTCTGGATCGTAATCCAATCCACATTCTCCACACACAGGGATATCACAGAATATCAACTGTGCAAATGAAATTCCACAAAAATCATAGTTATAACGTCACTACCGCTAGACCAAGCAGGAACGTATCAATGGTGACATATAAACTTACAGAACAAAGTTGTTGCTCAGGTTGCCTAGGATCACATGAGCTGCAGTGCACAAGAGAGTAAGGGAGTTTTTAGTTGATGGTACAAACATTTAGACCATACTCTGATTCAACAATGCAACTGGCATTGCTTGATATTGGCTACAGTGGAACCTCTCTATAGATGTAGAACACCATTCAGCCCCATGACCAGTTGGCTGTCCTATATGGAGAGGTGTCCCTAATTCAGAGGTAGATCTGTACACAGGTCTATGTGGCTGAGCCTGCAGACAGTGTCCTCATTAGAGAGGTGTCCTTTATTTGGAGTGTCCTTTAGAGAGAGTTTCCACTGTAATCATCTGTGTTTATCATCCATGATAGAAGTACGTGTGTGTGTGTGTGTGTGTGTGTGTGTGTGTGTGTGTGTGTGTGTGTGTGTGTGTGTGTGTGTGTGTGTGTGTGTGTGTGCGTGTGTGTGTGTGTGTGTGTGTATGTGTGTGTGTGTGTGTGTGTGTGGTACGTAACTGTAAAAAATTAGAAGCTCACCAAGTTTCACATGGGTCATTGTTAGGTACATCGTCTCCTACGCTGTATGTCACGTTATCAATTACACAATTGGTAACTGTTTAGTATTTGAAAAACAATAAAGAAAACAATTAATGATAACACAGATGAATACAGAAAGTATATTTAATGGAGTTCATATTACATACTACATA